>CAXDIT010000057.1:0-33040 GCA_963989405.1 Trypoxylon attenuatum | reverse complement strand
ATCCTGTAATCGGATATATGGGCTCCCAGGCATATCGCGACATAGAAGCGTCCAGGCGTCATGCTCGCGCACCTAACCCGTGTAGTTTAATGCAAACAGACGGATTCTACCGTAATCAGGGTTGTGCAAAAAAGTAATTTCCCATTACCGAATACAAAATTCCATGGTGGAAATATTATTTATCGAATCAAATTAGATAAATACCTGAGTAATTCTTTGCCCACGCTTTAACATTACTTAAATACCGAAGTAATGGGGAACGAAATTACTCGATTACTTGAGTAATCGGATTACAAATAAAAAGAATTACTTGAATACGGAAGTAATGTGGAATGAGATTATAAAATTACTCGATTACTTGAGTAATCGGATTACAAATAAAAGGAATTACTTTAATACGAAAGTAATGGGGAATGGGATTATAATATTACTCGATTACTTGTGTAATCGGATTCCAAATAAAAAGAATTACTTAAATACTGAAGTAATGCGGAATGGGTTTCCGAAATTACTCGATTACTTGAGTAATCGAAGCACAAATAAAAAGAATTACTTGAATACAGAAGTAATGGGGAATGGAATTATAGAATTATTCGATTACTTGAGTAATCGCATTACAGATAAAATGAATTACTTCCGTTATTCGCGAAGAAAATGCAGGATTCAAGTGGATACGCGCGGACTCGAGCGAAATGGAGCGGACTCGAGCAGATTCGAGCGGAATGGAGCGGACTCGAGCAGATTCGAGCGGAATGGAGCGGACTCGAGCAGATTCGAGCGGAATGGAGCGGACTCGAGCAGATTCAAGCGGAATGGAGCGGACTCGAGCAGAATGGAGCGGAATGGAGCGGAGTCGAGCAGATTCAAGCGGAATGGAGCGGACTCGAGCAGATTCGAGCGAAATGGAGTGGACTCGAGCAGATTCGAGCGGAATGGAGCGGAGTTAAGCAGATTCGAGCGGAATAGAGCGGACTCGAGCAGATTCGAGCTGAATGGAGCGGAGATTCGAGCAGATTCGAGCGGAATGGAGCGGACTCGAGCAGATTCGAGCGGAATGGAGCGAAGTCGAGCAGATTCGAGCGGAATGGAGCGGACTCGAGCAGATTCGAGCGGAATGGAGCGAAGTCGAGCAGATTCGAGCGGAATGGAGCGGACTCGAGCAGATTCGAGCGGAATGGAGCGAAGTCGAGCAGATTCGAGCGGAATGGAGCGGACTCGAGCAGAATGGAGCGGAATGGAGCGGAGTCAAGCAGATTCAAGCGGAATGGAGCGGACTCGAGCAGAATGGAGCGGAATGGAGCGGACTCGAGCAGAATGGAGCGGAATGGAGCGGACTCGAGCAGAATCGAGAGGAATCTAGCAGATTCGAGGGGAATGGAGCCAAAAAAATAACGGACAGTATTTTTCCCCGATATAAACATCGGACAATACTTTTGGCCGATGCAAATGTTTTCAGAAATATACATATATATAATAGGTCATTCAAAATCAGCTTTTTTTATTTTGTTTTGTAGTAGTCATGTAGAGACATGATATTGTATATGTACCATGTATATCCGTGTATATTCAAATTTATATCATCTCGTCAAAACTCTTACTCGTAATTTGATTACACTGTATTTCAATTATATTGCTATGTAATTACACATTACAATTAAATCAAATAATAATTTAATTCACTGATAGTTTGAATTATTAAATTCAACTCCGAAGTATTAGAAATAAATTATAACTTAAATACAACGTAATCGTATAATATATATACATTATAGCGTAATGCAATTAACACAACTGTGAATCATAAGACGCAATAGTGACAGGCAAAATGAAGAAATGAGTAGTAGGAAAAAGTAAAGAAAAGAAAGGAATAAGGAAATGAATGAATGAATGAATGAATGAATAACACAAAAGCATCAGCGTTAACAATTCAATTTTATTAAAACACTTTTAATAATAATATAATAGAATGTTTCGATAATAATAATTAATACAAATAAACAAGGCGCGCCAACAACACACACAAACAGAAAGGAGATTATTTTACAATTACTATAAAACTAATTAATATTTTAATACATAATTCTTATTTGCTACTCCCAACACTCGAATTTCAAAAAATTCATCCGAGAGTCGGTTAAATCTCGGCAGATCCATCAGTGTAGCATAGGAAAATAGTCTTTCCACTGCTCCCGAGCCTGGTAAGGGTGTGTTTGATTGAAAAAATATGTTTTTAATCAATGGAAATGATTCCAACATATTTAAATCCGACCGTGAGTCGTTTAAATATTTTAACATCTCGATTTCGGGATTGTTTTCGGCCGACGAAGATGCTGTTTCCGCAACCTGTTCCCCAAAATCAAAAACACTGTCTACATTAGATGTTGATGGGACTGGTGAAGGTGGACTGTCGCTTCTTCCCATTTCCTCCCGTATTTTACTTATTACCAATTGCCTTATGCGGCACTGCGTTTCGTTAGGATAACAACACAGCCAGCGAAATTTAAATTTCGGGTGTGAAAATGCTGCAAGTATTCCGACTATCCCTTTCTCTTCTACTAAAAAAAATTGTGAAAATCGTGTCTCTACTGATTTGATCAACCCGTTTAACAAAGGTACAAACATTTTCAACGATTCTAGTAAAATCAACTTTCTCAATTTGACACGTGTTGAAAGAAGAAGCGGCACTAATTCACCATAATAAATATTCTTGTCCCCTTGTAAATACTCTAGTGCCACAGATATAGGTTCGAGACATTTCGTGTAATTCAAGATATAAGTATAGTCATTATCCCTTGGTGGATTTTGAATCCGAAACTCGTCGCACACCTCAGGAATTTTGTCTCGAAGTTTCTCAAATTGGCATAGTGCATTATAAAAACTGTTCCAGCGAACAGCAACGGGTCGTAATAAAGCCACTTTTAGAATTTCCCGTAAGCGTTCCCTCTGTTTGCTAGAACGCAACAATTTCCAAATTGTTTGAATTTTTTGCAGCGCCTCTTCGTGCATATTCTGTAAAGCTGGTGTATTTTTAATGCACTTCACTGTATCGGTTGTTGCCGTTAAGCTTAACGTGTGACTTGCACATCTAAAGTGTGGTGGCAATTGCGGCACATGAATTTCACTCATAGGCTCGCAAATGAGCGGATTATCAATGATTTCGGCGTCCTCTTCATAACACTCGTTCGCGTCGTTTCCTCCGTTAGAATTTCTTTGATCAGTGGTCATGTTCAGGGCCACTTCCTCTGTAAAACACAAATACAAATGATAAGGCTAATCTCAAAAGTTCATAAGTGTTGGTTACAATAAATTTCAGAAACCTTACCATAAAAAAGATCACTTGGTAAATCAATACCAAATTCTCTAAATGCAGCGACAAAGTTGGATGCGTTGTCGGTTACACACGCTACGATCTTATTTCTGGGTAAATTGAAACCTAGATGTATGTCTTCTAATAATTGCGCGATACGTGTATGATCGTGTGTGCCGGGAAAGCGTCGGCATGCTATCGCCACAGACTTTCGCTCGTAAGTTAAATTGTCAATCCAGTGCAAAGTCACTCCAATAACCCGGCGAATGTTATTGGTCCATATGTCAACCGTTGTGCATACACAGCTGGCATCCTTCTCCACTTCCAGTTTAATTCTTTCAAAATTTCTTAGTGATTTCGCCTTCATCTCCTGCACTAGCGTTCTTCGCGTCATCATTTTCAATGGCGCGCTGCCATCTTTCACTTTCATGTCATCAAATACTTTCTTAAACAATGGCTGTTCAATTAAACTCACTGGCACAGTTGTATGCAAAAATAAAGTTGTCATATTCCTTACGAATACTCCCTGGGAGAATTCGCAAGTGGCTGGTATCTTCTTCTCTTCGGTTTCCCGTTTTCTTTTTTTATATTGAAGATACCCATCCACTTCCGTTTCATGAGCGCGCTAAAATGTACAAAAATGGTAAAACAAATTGATTTATAAAGTTATATCTGATATCAAAGACAAATAAGTGTATATTTACAGAAGTAGCATACCCCCAAATTTTGATAATTTATATGTTGTGGCGGAAATAATTTTATTGATATTTTAAAGAAAAATGCAAAAAATTGCAAAGAAACCCCTTTTGTACCTATTTACCGTTACTGATTGTAAGCTTGCAATTGAAGATTAACCAATATCATAATAACTTATTTTTTAAATATAACAAACAGTTTAATCCGGAAGTTTCATCAATGAATATTTCTATGAAGTTGAAATAATTGGATACTCGAGTTATAAATAAAAATACGCGCTAAGAGAACTTAAATGTAAAACCTGTATACAAAAGTGGGAAGACTACAAAATAATACCTTTAAATGTTTGACAAAATTTGACGACACATTGAATGGTCCTCTGATTTTACGGGGCGTAACACATAATTTGCAGACTGCCTCCGCAATTCCACTACGGTCTTGGTCAGATTGATTGTAGTCAACTGTAAAATAGGTACCATCTAAATATGGTCGCCTTTTGCATTCGGTTTCGAACCATCTTTGTCTGACCGTCCGATCAGTGTCACCAGAGCTTTGTGCCGGTTCCTCATGCACAATCTCAACGGATGATAGCCGTTCTAGTACTTGGTCATCCTTAATCATAGCTACATCGACCGAATCGTCAGTATCACTCATGATGGGTTTGTCAAGAACCGAGTGACTGAAGTATTTACGATTTCTACAATAAATGAATGAGAATATGACAGGTTTTTTTATTTACTTTCTGCGTCTAAACAAATTGTTAAACTCTCGGATAAAATCTCTAATATGATGTTTGTAGTCATTTTTAATACTCTATCTACAAGGTGCTATCACATGATAGGCTGACCCCTTTAGTGTCAAACACTAATCAGCAACGAATACTATACACATAACAAATATTCAAATTTAATCGGCATTACCTTATTGTTTCTTTATTTTATAATATGTTACTTTTTTAATTATATAACTACCATTCGTGGTTTGGCTTCTATAAGCTTTCTCCCGATACTTAAGGGGGTACATACATTTGCAGAATAACAATAAATTAAAAATAACAAAATTAAGAATGACGTTTACAAAATTGAAAAAGCATACTACGAAGTAAAGAAAGTATAAAATAGTGCCAAGTGTGTTCAAAGCTGATGCGATAGAACGTGTTCGCGATGGAAGACCGACAAGTCGTTCCGTAATCGCAAACTGATAAAAGCGAGACGTGATAATTTAAACGGACTTACCGAGATGTGCGGTCGAACAATCCAGATGGAGCGATGCTCTTGTTGATTTTGGAACGGAGACACAAGCACTGTGAAAAACGGCACTTCGACTTGCGATGCGACGACCGAGAGTCAAAAAGGGCCGAACAACGAATCACTGATATCAGCCAAATAACGAGAATACCAATATCGGTCGGTGTACACAGTGGCTGACAAAACGTGGCCTATACACGGAGCGAATGTGTATAAACGACGGAGTCTTGCACAAGAACACTGTATTGAAAAACTATCGAAACAAGCGAAAACATGTGAAGCCAACGAAGTAAAGTAAACGAATGTCCCTCAGCGTCTTTGGACCCTCCTTATAAGGCCCTCGTCGTGTTGCCCCTGCGTGGGGGTTTATGACCCCCTTGGAGACGCCGCATCCCTTCTTGGTGGGCGCAGGCTAAAAGTATGGATTCCATAGTCTTGGGCAGGAACAAGCAAACGTGAAGAATTTTCGACTTGAATATTTCTATTTATCGAGAAATTAGCTTGAATATTTATATTCGTCAAGAAAATGCCGTGAATTCTTTTATTTGTTGGTAAATTTCCGCGAATCTTTTCATCTCTCAAGAAATTTTCGCATACTTGTTTATTAATTTGGTGCAGGAACAGTTGGAATCGCATAATGCCGAGGTTTCGCAAGCTAATACGAGCGGATACAAACGATTTGTGGCTTGCATGAGGGAATGGTTGATTTTCCTTCGCGAGTTTTCGTTAGAGGAGAGTATCATAGTGCTAGGGATCCGCTAGAATAGCGACAGGAGAACGCAGATCTGTTCTTGCCTCAGGAAGACGAAAACAACGTCGTAAACTGGGCCCATCGCGTGTAACGGTACGAAGTTCGGAATGCCTTCAAACACGGCTACCTGTGACGAACCCTCTACTCTAGCGAAATCTCTTGAACCAAAATACCATTCGTATCTGCTCGAATAAGCTTGCGAATAATCGCCATCACACGATTCCATCCACTCCTACACCAAATTAATAAAGAAGTACGCGAGAATTTCTTGGGAGATCAAAAAATTCACGGAAATTTACACTGCTCCCACATCCATTTTACTATCCAGGTATAAAGATTTGAAATAGAATTGGACATAAGCACAAATTCTTCTCGGAGTACTTGTATTTGATTGAACAAAGAATTAAAGTACAATTGCTAAAATAAAATACAACCGACTGTCTAACTGATTAACTGATTAACTGACCAATTGACTATCTAACCAACTGACTTGGCTAATTCAGTTTCTCACTTAGGCAAGAGTCTTACCTACTTAGTTAGTTAAATAAGCCCGTTAACTAGTTAGTTAGTCGATTTGTTAGATAGATAGTGTGCCTGTTCGCGTCAAACTCTCTTCTAAGGGACTTGGTATCAAGTGACCTGCCTGGCGAATGTCTTTCGTCAGCTTTACGATAGGGACTTAAGACAATGACAGCCCTTTGAGGGTAAGTGTGAGAGAGAGAGTGTGCAGGCCGGGTACCGAAGTCGGCTAGTGGCCCGACGTCACGTAGCCTTCGGAGGTCCAAGGGCTGCACGTGTCATTGTTTTGAATACGGTAAACAGCCCGACGCTGCGTTGCCGAACTTAGGGACTTGCTCACTGAAGGATCTGGCCACGGAGTGGGGCAGGCAGTAATGCTTGCTAGTAAAGGGGCTGTGTTTGACCCTACGCCACGCATCCGAGAACTTTCTTTGGGCAAACATCTTTTAAACCTTCATGCGAAAAGACTTTACCGAGAACTAATGTCTAACATGTCAGTTAGTTAGTAAGTCAGTTTGCCAGTGTGTCAGTTAGTCACCGCCAGTTAGTCAGTCAGTCACGTGATTTGAAGTGTAACCCAACACCTGAGTATAATCCTCATGAACTGAGGTATTTTCGATTCTGCTCGAATCCGCGCCATTCCGCTCAATTCTACTCGAGTCCGCTCCATTCCGCTCGAATCTGCTCGAGGTCGTTCCATTCCGTTCGATTCCGTTTGAATCTGCTCGAGTCCGCGCCAATCCGCTCAATTCTACTCGAGTCCGCTCCATTCCGCTCGAATCTGCTTCAGTTCGCTTCATTCCGCTCGAATCTGCTCGAGTTCGTTCCATTCCGTTCGAATCCGCTCGAATCTGCTCGAGTCCGCGCCATTCGACTCGAATCAGCTCGAGTCCACTCCATTCCGCTCGAATCTGCTTCAGTTCGCTTCATTCCGCTCGAATCTGCTCGAGTTCGTTCCATTCCGTTCGATTCCGCTCGAATCTGCTCGTGTCCGCGCCATTCGACTCGAATCAGCTCGAGTTAGCTCCATTCCGCTCGAATCTGCTTCAGTTCGCTTCATTCCGCTCGAATCTGCTCGAGTTCGTTCCATTCCGTTCGATTCCGCTCGAATCTGCTCGAGTCCGCGCCATTCGACTCGAATCAGCTCGAGTTCGCTCCATTCCGCTCGAATCTGCTCGAACCCGCTCCGTTTCGCTCGATTCCGCGCGTATCCGCTTGAATCCGGCATTTTCTTCGCGAATAACTGAAGTAATTCTTTTTATCTGTAATTCGATTACTCAAGTAATCGAGTAATTTCATAATTCCATTCCCCATTACTTTGGTATTCATGTAATTCTTTTTATTTGTACTCCGATTACTGAAGTAATCGAGTAATTGCATTACGAAATTACTCGGATACATAAGTAATCGGTAATTGCATTACGAAATTACTCGAATTGCGTAAGTAATCGGTAATTGCATTACAAAATTACTCGAATTACATAAGTAATCGGTAATTGCATTACACAATTACTGAAATACTTAAGTAATCGGTAATTGCATTACAAAATTACTGATGTATTCGAGTAATTTCGTAATGCAATTAGTCGATTACTTGAGTAATTTTGTAATTGTTTGCGTACATTACAAATTGATTATCGAAAAAAGTATTTAATTAAATAATTACAACATTACTCGTGTAATTTTTAATCTTATTTGGGCAGTATAGAAGTCCACGCGGTATTATGTATTTTTCAGCAATTCCAGGACTAATGTAATCGACAGTGCACAACCCTGACCGTAATACACGGTGTAGGACCATTTGTACGAGTGGCAGTTGCGTTTATATCCTGTAATCGGATATATGGGCTCCCAGGCATATCGCGACATAGAAGCGCCCAGGCGTCATGCTGGCGCATGTAACCCGTGTAGTTTGATGCAAACAGACGGATTCTACAGCAATACAACGTGTAGGACCGTCTGTACGAGTGGCAGTTGCGTTTATATCCTGTAATCGGATATATTGGCTCCCAGGCATATCGCGACGTAGAAGCGTCCAGGCGTCACGCTCGCGCACCTAGCCCGTGTAGTTTGATGCAAACAGACGGATTCTATCGTAATACAACGTGTAGAACCGTTTGTACGAGTGGCTGTTGCGTTTATATCCTGTAATCGGATATATGAGCTCCCAGGCGTATCGCGGCATAGAAGCGTCCAGGCGTCATGCTCGCGCACATAACCCGTGTAGTTTGATGCAAACAGACGGATTCCACCGTAATGAAACGTGTAGGACCGTTTGTACGAGTGGCAGTTGCGTTTATATCCTGTAATCGGATATATGGGCTCCCAGGCATATCGCGACATAGAAGCGTCCAGGCGTCATGCTCGCGCACCTAACCCGTGTAATTTGATGCAAACAGACGGATTCTACCGTAATACACGGTGTAGGACCATTTGTACGAGTGGCAGTTGCGTTTATATCCTGTAATCGGATATATGGGCTCCCAGGCATATCGCGACATAGAAGCGCCCAGGCGTCATGCTGGCGCATGTAACCCGTGTAGTTTGATGCAAACAGACGGATT
This sequence comes from Trypoxylon attenuatum, assembly GCA_963989405.1. NCBI lineage: Eukaryota > Metazoa > Arthropoda > Insecta > Hymenoptera > Crabronidae > Trypoxylon > Trypoxylon attenuatum. The sequence continues at coordinate 23,956 of CAXDIT010000057.1, read as the reverse complement.
CTACAGCAATACAACGTGTAGGACCGTCTGTACGAGTGGCAGTTGTGTTTATATCCTGTAATCGGATATATGGGCTCCCAGGCATATCGCGACATAGAAGCGCCCAGGCGTCATGCTGGCGCATGTAACCCGTGTAGTTTGATGCAAACAGACGGATTCTACAGCAATACAACGTGTAGGACCGTCTGTACGAGTGGCAGTTGCGTTTATATCCTGTAATCGGATATATTGGCTCCCAGGCATATCGCGACGTAGAAGCGTCCAGGCGTCACGCTCGCGCACCTAGCCCGTGTAGTTTGATGCAAACAGACGGATTCTATCGTAATACAACGTGTAGAACCGTTTGTACGAGTGGCTGTTGCGTGTATATCCTGTAATCGAATATATGGGCTCCCAGGAATATCGCGACATAGAAGCGTCCAGGCGTCATGCTCGCGCACGTAACCCGTGTAGTTTGATGCAAACAGACGGATTCCACCGTAATGAAACGTGTAGGACCGTTTGTACGAGTGGCAGTTGCGTTTATATCCTGTAATCGGATATATGGGCTCCCAGGCATATCGCGACATAGAAGCGCCCAGGCGTCATGCTCGCGCACACAACCCGTGTAGTTTGATGCAAACAGACGGATTCTACCGTTATACAACGCGTAGGGCCGTTTGTACGAGTGGCAGTTGCGTGTATATCCTGTAATCGAATATATGGGCTCCCAGGAATATCGCGACATAGAAGCGTCCAGGCGTCATGCTCGCGCACGTAACCCGTGTAGTTTGATGCAAACAGACGGATTCCACCGTAATGAAACGTGTAGGACCGTTTGTACGAGTGGCAGTTGCGTCTATATCCTGTAATCGGATATACGGGCTCCAAGGAATACCGCGACATAGAAGCGTCTAGGCGTCATGCTCGCGCACCTAACCCGTGTAGTTTGATGCAAACAGACGGATTCTACCGTAATACAACGTGTAGGACCGTTTGTACGAGTGGCAGTTGCGTTTATATCCTGTAATCGGATATACAGGCTCCAAGGAATATCGCGACATAGAAGCGTCCAGGCGTCATGCTCGCGCACCTAACCCGTGTAGTATGATGCAAACAGACGGATTCTACCGTAATACAGGGTGTAGGACCGTTTGTACGAGTGGCAGTTGCGTTTATATCCTGTAATCGGATATATGGGCTCCCAGGCATATCGCGACATAGAAGCGTCCAGGCGTCATGCTCGCGCACCTAACCCGTGTAGTTTAATGCAAACAGACGGATTCTACCGTAATACACGGTGTAGGACCATTTGTACGAGTGGCAGTTGCGTTTATATCCTGTAATCGGATATATGGGCTCCCAGGCATATCGCGACATAGAAGCGCCCAGGCGTCATGCTGGCGCATGTAACCCGTGTAGTTTGATGCAAACAGACGGATTCTACAGCAATACAACGTGTAGGACCGTCTGTACGAGTGGCAGTTGCGTTTATATCCTGTAATCGGATATATTGGCTCCCAGGCATATCGCGACGTAGAAGCGTCCAGGCGTCACGCTCGCGCACCTAGCCCGTGTAGTTTGATGCAAACAGACGGATTCTATCGTAATACAACGTGTAGAACCGTTTGTACGAGTGGCTGTTGCGTTTATATCCTGTAATCGGATATATGAGCTCCCAGGCGTATCGCGGCATAGAAGCGTCCAGGCGTCATGCTCGCGCACATAACCCGTGTAGTTTGATGCAAACAGACGGATTCCACCGTAATGAAACGTGTAGGACCGTTTGTACGAGTGGCAGTTGCGTTTATATCCTGTAATCGGATATATGGGCTCCCAGGCATATCGCGACATAGAAGCGTCCAGGCGTCATGCTCGCGCACCTAACCCGTGTAATTTGATGCAAACAGACGGATTCTACCGTAATACACGGTGTAGGACCATTTGTACGAGTGGCAGTTGCGTTTATATCCTGTAATCGGATATATGGGCTCCCAGGCATATCGCGACATAGAAGCGCCCGGGCGTCATGCTGGCGCATGTAACCCGTGTAGTTTGATGCAAACAGACGGATTCTACAGCAATACAACGTGTAGGACCGTCTGTACGAGTGGCAGTTGCGTTTATATCCTGTAATCGGATATATTGGCTCCCAGGCATATCGCGACGTAGAAGCGTCCAGGCGTCACGCTCGCGCACCTAGCCCGTGTAGTTTGATGCAAACAGACGGTTTCTATCGTAATACAACGTGTAGAACCGTTTGTACGAGTGGCTGTTGCGTGTATATCCTGTAATCGAATATATGGGCTCCCAGGAATATCGCGACATAGAAGCGTCCAGGCGTCATGCTCGCGCACGTAACCCGTGTAGTTTGATGCAAACAGACGGATTCCACCGTAATGAAACGTGTAGGACCGTTTGTACGAGTGGCAGTTGCGTTTATATCCTGTAATCGGATATATGGGCTCCCAGGCATATCGCGACATAGAAGCGTCCAGGCGTCATGCTCGCGCACCTAACCCGTGTAATTTGATGCAAACAGACGGATTCTACCGTAATACACGGTGTAGGACCATTTGTACGAGTGGCAGTTGCGTTTATATCCTGTAATCGGATATATGGGCTCCCAGGCATATCGCGACATAGAAGCGCCCAGGCGTCATGCTGGCGCATGTAACCCGTGTAGTTTGATGCAAACAGACGGATTCTACAGCAATACAACGTGTAGGACCGTCTGTACGAGTGGCAGTTGTGTTTATATCCTGTAATCGGATATATGGGCTCCCAGGCATATCGCGACATAGAAGCGCCCAGGCGTCATGCTGGCGCATGTAACCCGTGTAGTTTGATGCAAACAGACGGATTCTACAGCAATACAACGTGTAGGACCGTCTGTACGAGTGGCAGTTGCGTTTATATCCTGTAATCGGATATATTGGCTCCCAGGCATATCGCGACGTAGAAGCGTCCAGGCGTCACGCTCGCGCACCTAGCCCGTGTAGTTTGATGCAAACAGACGGATTCTATCGTAATACAACGTGTAGAACCGTTTGTACGAGTGGCTGTTGCGTTTATATCCTGTAATCGGATATATGAGCTCCCAGGCGTATCGCGGCATAGAAGCGTCCAGGCGTCATGCTCGCGCACATAACCCGTGTAGTTTGATGCAAACAGACGGATTCCACCGTAATGAAACGTGTAGGACCGTTTGTACGAGTGGCAGTTGCGTTTATATCCTGTAATCGGATATATGGGCTCCCAGGCATATCGCGACATAGAAGCGTCCAGGCGTCATGCTCGCGCACCTAACCCGTGTAATTTGATGCAAACAGACGGATTCTACCGTAATACACGGTGTAGGACCATTTGTACGAGTGGCAGTTGCGTTTATATCCTGTAATCGGATATATGGGCTCCCAGGCATATCGCGACATAGAAGCGCCCAGGCGTCATGCTGGCGCATGTAACCCGTGTAGTTTGATGCAAACAGACGGATTCTACAGCAATACAACGTGTAGGACCGTCTGTACGAGTGGCAGTTGTGTTTATATCCTGTAATCGGATATATTGGCTCCCAGGCATATCGCGACGTAGAAGCGTCCAGGCGTCACGCTCGCGCACCTAGCCCGTGTAGTTTGATGCAAACAGACGGTTTCTATCGTAATACAACGTGTAGAACCGTTTGTACGAGTGGCTGTTGCGTGTATATCCTGTAATCGAATATATGGGCTCCCAGGAATATCGCGACATAGAAGCGTCCAGGCGTCATGCTCGCGCACGTAACCCGTGTAGTTTGATGCAAACAGACGGATTCCACCGTAATGAAACGTGTAGGACCGTTTGTACGAGTGGCAGTTGCGTTTATATCCTGTAATCGGATATATGGGCTCCCAGGCATATCGCGACATAGAAGCGTCCAGGCGTCATGCTCGCGCACCTAACCCGTGTAATTTGATGCAAACAGACGGATTCTACCGTAATACACGGTGTAGGACCATTTGTACGAGTGGCAGTTGCGTTTATATCCTGTAATCGGATATATGGGCTCCCAGGCATATCGCGACATAGAAGCGCCCAGGCGTCATGCTGGCGCATGTAACCCGTGTAGTTTGATGCAAACAGACGGATTCTACAGCAATACAACGTGTAGGACCGTCTGTACGAGTGGCAGTTGTGTTTATATCCTGTAATCGGATATATGGGCTCCCAGGCATACCGCGACATAGAAGCGCCCAGGCGTCATGCTGGCGCATGTAACCCGTGTAGTTTGATGCAAACAGACGGATTCTACAGCAATACAACGTGTAGGACCGTCTGTACGAGTGGCAGTTGCGTTTATATCCTGTAATCGGATATATTGGCTCCCAGGCATATCGCGACGTAGAAGCGTCCAGGCGTCACGCTCGCGCACCTAGCCCGTGTAGTTTGATGCAAACAGACGGATTCTATCGTAATACAACGTGTAGAACCGTTTGTACGAGTGGCTGTTGCGTGTATATCCTGTAATCGAATATATGGGCTCCCAGGAATATCGCGACATAGAAGCGTCCAGGCGTCATGCTCGCGCACGTAACCCGTGTAGTTTGATGCAAACAGACGGATTCCACCGTAATGAAACGTGTAGGACCGTTTGTACGAGTGGCAGTTGCGTTTATATCCTGTAATCGGATATATGGGCTCCCAGGCATATCGCGACATAGAAGCGCCCAGGCGTCATGCTGGCGCATGTAGCCCGTGTAGTTTGATGCAAACAGACGGATTCTACAGCAATACAACGTGTAGGACCGTTTGTACGAGTGGCAGTTGCGTTTATATCCTGTAATCGGATATATGGGCTCCCAGGCATATCGCGACATAGAAGCGCCCAGGCGTCATGCTGGCGCATGTAACCCGTGTAGTTTGATGCAAACAGACGGATTCTACAGCAATACAACGTGTAGGACCGTCTGTACGAGTGGCAGTTGCGTTTATATCCTGTAATCGGATATATTGGCTCCCAGGCATATCGCGACGTAGAAGCGTCCAGGCGTCACGCTCGCGCACCTAGCCCGAGTAGTTTGATGCAAACAGACGGATTCTATCGTAATACAACGTGTAGAACCGTTTGTACGAGTGGCTGTTGCGTTTATATCCTGTAATCGGATATATGAGCTCCCAGGCGTATCGCGGCATAGAAGCGTCCAGGCGTCATGCTCGCCCACCTAACCCGTGTAGTTTGATGCAAACAGACGGATTCTACCGTAATACAACGTGTAGGACCGTTTGTACGAGTGGCAGTTGCGTTTATATCCTGAAATCGGATATATAGGCTCCCAGGCATATCGCGACATAGAAGCGTCCAGTCGTCATGCTCGCGCACGTAACCCGTGTAGTTTGATGCAAACAGACGGATTCTACAGCAATACAACGTGTAGGACCGTCTGTACGAGTGGCAGTTGCGTTTATATCCTGTAATCGGATATATTGGCTCCCAGGCATATCGCGACGTAGAAGCGTCCAGGCGTCACGCTCGCGCACCTAGCCCGTGTAGTTTGATGCAAACAGACGGATTCTATCGTAATACAACGTGTAGAACCGTTTGTACGAGTGGCTGTTGCGTGTATATCCTGTAATCGAATATATGGGCTCCCAGGAATATCGCGACATAGAAGCGTCCAGGCGTCATGCTCGCGCACGTAACCCGTGTAGTTTGATGCAAACAGACGGATTCCACCGTAATGAAACGTGTAGGACCGTTTGTACGAGTGGCAGTTGCGTTTATATCCTGTAATCGGATATATGGGCTCCCAGGCATATCGCGACATAGAAGCGCCCAGGCGTCATGCTGGCGCATGTAGCCCGTGTAGTTTGATGCAAACAGACGGATTCTACAGCAATACAACGTGTAGGACCGTTTGTACGAGTGGCAGTTGCGTTTATATCCTGTAATCGGATATATGGGCTCCCAGGCATATCGCGACATAGAAGCGCCCAGGCGTCATGCTGGCGCATGTAACCCGTGTAGTTTGATGCAAACAGACGGATTCTACAGCAATACAACGTGTAGGACCGTCTGTACGAGTGGCAGTTGCGTTTATATCCTGTAATCGGATATATTGGCTCCCAGGCATATCGCGACGTAGAAGCGTCCAGGCGTCACGCTCGCGCACCTAGCCCGAGTAGTTTGATGCAAACAGACGGATTCTATCGTAATACAACGTGTAGAACCGTTTGTACGAGTGGCTGTTGCGTTTATATCCTGTAATCGGATATATGAGCTCCCAGGCGTATCGCGGCATAGAAGCGTCCAGGCGTCATGCTCGCCCACCTAACCCGTGTAGTTTGATGCAAACAGACGGATTCTACCGTAATACAACGTGTAGGACCGTTTGTACGAGTGGCAGTTGCGTTTATATCCTGAAATCGGATATATAGGCTCCCAGGCATATCGCGACATAGAAGCGTCCAGTCGTCATGCTCGCGCACGTAACCCGTGTAGTTTCATGCAAACAGACGGATTCTAACGTAATACAACGTGTAGGACCGTTTGTACGAGTGGCAGTTGCGTTTATATCCTGTAATCGGATATATGGGCTCCCAGGCATATCACGACATAGAAGCGCCCAGGCGTCATGCTGGCGCATGTAACCCGTGTAGTTTGATGCAAACAGACGGATTCTACAGCAATACAACGTGTAGGACCGTCTGTACGAGTGGCAGTTGCGTTTATATCCTGTAATCGGATATACTGGCTCCCAGGCATATCGCGACGTAGAAGCGTCCAGGCGTCACGCTCGCGCACCTAGCCCGTGTAGTTTGATGCAAACAGACGGATTCTATCGTAATACAACGTGTAGAACCGTTTGTACGAGTGGCTGTTGCGTTTATATCCTGTAATCGGATATATGAGCTCCCAGGCGTATCGCGGCATAGAAGCGTCCAGGCGTCATGCTCGCGCACATAACCCGTGTAGTTTGATGCAAACAGACGGATTCTACCGTAATACAACGCGTAGGGCCGTTTGTACGAGTGGCAGTTGCGTGTATATCCTGTAATCGAATATATGGGCTCCCAGGAATATCGCGACATAGAAGCGTCCAGGCGTCATGCTCGCGCACGTAACCCATGTAGTTTGATGCAAACAGACGGATTCCACCGTAATGAAACGTGTAGGTGTAACGGACGCTACGACGCTGATTATTAAACCGCTGACTCTGCACCCCCTACCCGGACGCAGGGCTTATCGCACTTAGGGACCGGACCCAGGAGACGACTAGAAGACAGACAGATTCGAACCACTCGACGTTACAGACCTTTATAGATTTTTGACCGGGTTTAATAAATCCTAACACTTAAACTCTTAAACGCGTCACTCACTCTACTGCTGACCATCCTTGACATCACATGGTGTCAGAAGTGTGCCCCTAACAAAACACGGGAAAGGAAGACGAACACCACCACGCAGGACGCAAAACAACAAACAGACCCACACAACACTACCAACAATACCAGCACCGACGAACAAGGACAGACGTAAACACAAAAATATGCAGGCACCAGCGAAATTGTAAGTCACACAAATTAACAATATCTAACAGGACTAACGTGCATGCTCATAACTAACACTGCTTTCTAACATACCGGGTTCTCGGAGTAGTCAAAATTCCTCGCGAAAAGTCAGTATTAGGGCCAAAACAAGTCCAAGATAGAATCTCCGCATCCACGTTTTACGTCAGATTACCACAACCGATTAGCGAAACCGACATAATGACGACACAGACTGTAACATTTAAAGATGTATTCACGACCATCCCGACGTTCGATGGGAAAAATATACCGACGGATAGATTCATAAGAGCATGTAAGCGCGCGGAAGGAATTCTAAACGAAACAGACCGACAGAAGTTTTTCCAGATGATACCCTTTAAATTAGCAGGCGCGGCCCTTGATATAGTAGACGCAAAAAAATATAATTCTCTGACTGAAATATTAAAAGACTTAAAGACAACATTTACGGAACAGGCGGAATTAGGAGACCTTGAGGCCGAATTGAAATCAACACCACAGAGATATAACGAGACGGTATTAGAATACGCGAGTAGACTACGTAGGATAAAAATTAAGATAGACGAGCGAATACAGGCAGTGTACAATTCGGTACAACACGCAGCATATTTAGACGGTAGATTAAAAGAAATAGAATTAACAACAATTAAAGCGTTCATTAGAGGGTTATGCGACGAATTTGGGACATATTTTTTACACAAGGAATTCAAATCATTCGAAGAAGCGGTAAAGCAGGTAAAAGACATAGAGGACGAAATTAATAGGAAAAGGAAATTAGCAATAATTCGAAAGTCAGAACAAGTAGATTTAATAAACAGCGCCCATGTAAAATTCGCGGATGTAATAACGACAAATGATGTAAAATATTGTAAAGTTCGCAAAAAATTAACGCATAATACGGACGAGTGTACGGTGTTAGACAGGATGCTAGAGGACAAAAACGCTGACGGTAACAGTACCCGATACGAAGAAAGACGCGGACCACAGCAGCACAGATATCGCGATAACAATTCCCACGACGACACACTACCCGGAATGCGACTTAGTAACACATCGCGCTACGCTAATCAAAATTCGACCATGCCAGATAACAGATATAGACGAGATTCGTGGAACCGACAGCCAAACAGATTTTACAACGAAAATTACTCACGGAACGGATACAGAGGCAATGCATTTAACAGATATAGAAATAATTCACGTGAAAGGTACAGGGACGACTCAAGAGACAGAAACAATAGATATAGGAATAATTCTCAAGACCGATACAGATACGAGACGAATGACAGGAATAGGGAAAAATCACAAGACAGAAATACACGCGAATCGAGAGGGAGATATAGGGAAAATCCGGCAGACGCAGACAGGCATGACTCGAGAAGTAGGGACAGAGGACGCGCTAATTCAGGGAACAGATACGACAGCATAAATAGTTCGACTGATAGAGCAAGGAGTAATAGTAAAAGTAGGCCAGTAAGCTGGAGCGATATACAAGAATTAAAAGACGGAATGGCAATGCTCTTAAAAAACTCCGGAAGCGTTCCGAAGGAGGGCACGACACGGGATGCGACACAAACGTGCCCAATGGAAATATCGAGTTAAATAACAATGTAAAAATTCAAAAACCGACGACTCAAATAATGCAAATACAGGACAAGGAAAGACAGAAATTGACGGAGATAGACGAACACACATCAATGACTCAAACGATACAGTTACCAAACATAGAATCACAGGAACCGAAGATCAGACAGGTTGAGGTCAGATATGGACTATCGCAAAAACACGTGCCACCGACAGTTACTATAAACTCACCCGACGTCATATCAGGACAATGTAAACTATTTGTAGACACCGGCGCAGGTATAAATTTGATAAAAATAGGTAGGATCGCAAACCCGACAAGGATACAATCAGGCGTAATTTACGAAGTGACAGGGATAACGGACGATAAAATAAGGACATTAGGAATGTACATGGTACAAATAGAAAAATATAACGTAGAATTTCACGCAGTAAGAAACACATTTCCAGTATCTGAGCACGGATTATTAGGTAACCCATTTTTTAAACAAACAAACGCAGACATCAGCTACTCACAAGGACACGTACACTTTGACAATTGCATAATACCATTTGACACAGACGAAACACTCACAGTACCACCAAAAACGACAATACAGACACACATACGACTAATTAAAACAGATCTCAGGGAGGGATATATTCCAAAAATAACGACCTGTCCAGGGCTACATTTTTCACACGCTTTGGTGAAAAATGATGGAAATAGGGCATACGTGCATGTCGCCAACACAACAAACGACACAATACGTACCAAAATTCCCCAGGTAAAACTGGAGCCCGTCGAACAAATATCTAGCAGCTCTGGTAATATTCATTCGGAATATTGCACAGGAGCTCAAAGAGAGACAAAGACAGACAGGTTAGAAAAAATCCGATCTCTCTTACACTTGGACGACCTAAGTGGCGAGGAGAAAGATCGAGTGAATCGTTTAATTTCAGAGTTTCCAAATTTATTTTACATTCCCGGAGATCAATTAGGACGAACGACAGTCGTAGAACATAAAATACACACGACAGATGACAGACCAGTAAACATAAAACAGTACAGACACCCACACGCACACAAGACAGAAATACAAAAACAGGTACAGGATTTGTTGAGCAAAGACATAATTCAGACTTCGACTTCACCCTATAATTCCCCAGTTTGGATAGTACCTAAAAAACCGGACAGTGACGGAAATAAGAGATGGCGCATGGTAATTGATTATAGAAAATTGAATGAAAAAACGGTACCATTTACATATCCTATTCCAAACCCGATAGACATATTAGACCAGTTAGGAAATGCGGAATATTTGACAGTATTAGATGTAGCATCGGGATTTCACCAAATCAGAATTCACCCAGAGCATACACACAAGACAGCGTTTTCGACAGCAGACGGACATTTCGAATATAAATATATGCCTTTCGGACTGAGAAACGGACCAAGCACTTTTCAGAACGCGATAGATTTAGTTACATCAGGATTACAGAACGACTTATTCAAGTATATAGACGATATGATAATTCACGCAAAAGACTTGACGGAACACGATACGAAATTCAGACGAGTAGCCACACGATTGGAACGCGCAGGATTTAAGTTACAAACAGAAAAATGTTTATTTTTGAAAAAACAAGTGACATACTTAGGACATAAGATAACATCAAGAGGAGTTGAACCGAACCCAGCACTCATCACAGCAATCGAAGATTTTCCACGACCACAAACCAAGAAAAACATCAAACAGTTTATCGGAATGACGGGATTTTACAGGAGGTTCATAAAAGATTACGCAAAAATAGTAGCACCAATAATTAAATTATTGCGGAAAACGGAAGACTTTGAATGGACGAATGACTGCCAGACTGCATTTGATACGCAAAAACGGAAATTGACAGATAAACCGATTTTAAAATACCCCGACTTCAATAGACCATTTACGATAACGACTGACGCATCAGATTACGCTATGGGAGCAGTACTGAGCCAGAAACATACCAATTTTGACCACCCGATAGCATACTACTCAAGAGGACTGACGAAAGCTGAACAAAAATACGACTCAATGAGAAAGGAATTATTGGCAATCATGAACGCGATAGAACATTTTCGACCCTACGTATATGGGAAAAGATTTAAGTTAATAACGGACAATAGAGCATTAGTGTACCTGAAAAATAAACCGAATCCCCCTCAACAATTACAGAGATGGCAAGTAATACTAAATGACTATGACTTTGAAATGGAACATAAACCCGGCAAATTAAACGTAGTAGCAGACGCATTATCAAGAAACCCAGTAAGTGTATTACCAATTAGATTGAGATCGAGCGACACGAATGACGACGGACCAGACGACAAAAGACTAAAACAATACCACCAACACAACACGAGACCACGGAGCACATCGGGAGAGGAATCACAAAACCCAACACAGAGAAAGAAAAGACGCGAAGAAATAGAAGACAGCGAAGACGAAATGGACTGGACATCAGATGACGAAAACATGCCAACCACAGATAAGGATACGGAGATGGAACAGATAGAGGAAGTAACGAGACGAAAACAAAAAAGAAATCGGAAAACGAATGACGACAAGGCACTTACGAAAAAGGACAGGAACTCGGAAACAGAAGAGGAAAGAAGCGGACGTGAAGAGGAAAAAAGGAGGAAAGCGGAGAATGACGATTTAAGGTATTACGACACGGAGGAAGAAACAAGAGAAAAGGAACAAAGTAGAAAAAGAAGAATATATGAAGAAAGAGAAGAAATAAATAATGAAAACAAAAGAGAAGCTATGAAGAAAGTAAACGAAAACGATAAACAATATCCAAATGAAGAAATGAGTGAAGAAGAGGATAAGAACGCACTTGAAGATAAAAGTCTAAGTAACGGATCAGAGCCAATAGAGGGAAAAAATAAAGGAAAAATCCCCAAGGAGCCAGTGTATCCAAAGGAAACAGACAAAATAGAAGAAGGAAGTGCGGAAAAAACGAAGGTAACGATGACTGGACAAACGGAACAAGGACAAATGAGCATAACCCAAAAACGTGATTTAGAGCAGCAAACAGAAGCACCACCGGAGGCGAATTTTAGGTCACCAACGCGAAACACAGAAAAAGAAATGAAAACCGAGGATCACATGGAAATATCAATAAACACGGAGATCGAACCAACTTTCCGCTCACCACCAGGGATGGAAGAAGCAATTAAACCATTGAAGATCAAAATGAACGAATTTGGCAAATGGAAAACGACGATGGAAGACTGCACAGAAGACGATACAGAAGATTCAAGGACGTCAGAAGACTATGATACAGAGACAGACGACGAGGCATACCAACCGACTGCTTATCACAGAAAACAGCTGACAGTACGAGACGCTAGACGACCGACAAGGAACGCGGAGGATCACCAGACGAATACACGAAATGAGACTGACGAAAATAATACAATAATAATAACGCGAAATAATATACTGAAACAAAAAGACAACATAGCATACTTCATTTCAGCTGACTGCATTTTTAATACTATGACCACGAAAATATTACAAGAAAAAGGAAAGATCAGCAGGGCTTCATTGTTAACTCATAATCAGGAAGTAGGGAATATAATAATAACGAGAAGTAATTTGACATGCTATTTTGCGCTAATATGTAAACAAAAATACACGGACGGTACTAATATACAGACAGTGAAACAATGCTTGCAGACGCTATTACAGGTTCTACACGAAGCACAGATTAAAAGCGTGACAATTTCGAAGGATACGAATATTATAGATAATTTAACATGGTCAACAATAAGCGCATATTTCCAAAGTAAAATCAATAGAGAAAGTCCTAAAGTTACATTATGTGAGGGAGTAATATCGGTGCCACCAAGGGATAGAAGACAAGACATAATAAAAGAAATGCACTGTTCAACAATAGGTGGACACAAAGGACTGACGAAGACGTATAGGCGAATAAGAGACAGATACTATTGGAAAAACATGAAACAGGACATAGGAAATTTTATTAAGTACTGCTTAAACTGTCAAAAGAATAAATTAGTTAGAGTAAAACAAAGAGCACCAATGGTCATTACTGACACGCCGACGGAACCCTTTGATAAAATAGCGATCGACATTTGCGGACCCCTACGGAAGACGAAAAACGGAAACGAATACATACTGACGATACTGGACTTCTTTAGTAAATTCGGAATAGCGATACCATTAAGACAACAAACAGCAACGGAAGTAGCAACAGCAATAGCAATGAAAGTGATAGCGATATTTGGAGCCCCGAAGGCAATATTATCTGATCAAGGATCTAATTTTATGTCAGAAACGTTTAGGCAATTCACAGAAATTTTTCAAATCAGACATTACAAGACATCGACGTATCACCCACAATCAAACGGAGCAATTGAGAGAAGCCACCACGGATTAGTAGAATTTTTGAAACAATATATTAACAATAGAAAGGAATGGGACGAACTCTTGCCATTAGCATCATTCTCATATAATACAAGCATACACGAAAGCACTGGGTATACACCATTTGAGATAGTATTCAACAGAACTGCACGGACACCATCAGAATTTCCATCACCCGATAGGACAGTGACGTATGACGATTACATGAAACAATTAAACAACCAAGTAAAACAGACACAACAAATGGTTTTTGAGAAATTAGTTAAATTCAAAGAAAGAACAAAACAGTACTATGATAAGAACACGAAACAAGTAGAATATCAAGTAGGGCAGCAAGTATTTTTATTGAAACAACCGAAAAAAGACAAATTGGACAGTAATTACGTAGGACCGTATAACATTACACGAGTTTTAGACAGGAATAACGTAGAAATACAGATTGACCAACAGAAAACGAAAATTGTACACATTGACAAAATCAAACCCGCATATGTTGCAGGTGCCTCGCATACGTAATCGGCGTAGCGATGGCTATATCAATCACACCGCTAAACAACAACCAAGGACTATATTCGAATGCGATAGCGACGATACGACTGTACCACACAACATGGTCACTGATAGCCTACATAGACACACGAGAAATTACGAACGAATATGACAGAATACGACGGAACGAGGACGCACTCACACAAATTTGCAACACACTTGGCGCATCTTGTTATTCGTACGCGAAATTAAAAGCAATAGCAAGACAGTTAAATAATACAAAACGGGAAATCGACATGTTAGAAGAACTGACACCGACGATACAAACTAACAGACGAAAAAGGGGAGCACCGTTAACATTTGTAGGCAAAATTAGCAAGGCGTTATTCGGGACATTGGACGCAACGGATGCGAAAAGGATCGACGAACAGATTAACACATTGGCCGACAGCACGCAGGAACTAGCACAAGTAATCGAAAATCGAACCCATATCGTAAAATCCAAATTTGATCAAACGAAACAGCAGATACGAAACTTAACGACGATATTAAGAAACGAAATAGAGAACATTAACGAGAAATTGACGCAAATTAACAGACAAGAAACAATAACGCAGAGGAATATAGAAATAGGAGCGGAAGTCGCACAGCTAGATAGAATCGTGGCAGAACTGGACAGACATGTAGACAAAATAATCGAAGCTACACTATTCGCAAAGACGGGACAGATTCACCCACAGGTGCTTTCGACACAGCAAATTCTAAGTAGCGCAAAGAAGATTCAACAGACAGTAACAAATTACGAGCTACCGGTACCACTAGACACGACGCATATTACTCAACTGATCACACTTAGCAAGGTTGCGATATATCATAACGGCAGGAAATTAATTTACGTAATTAAAGTACCACTTTTGGACACAGTACGATATAACTTATATCAACACATTCCGGTACCGACACACCAAATATTCAGTAACAAGACAGTAAAATTCGCATTTATAAAACCATC
Source organism: Trypoxylon attenuatum (assembly GCA_963989405.1). Classification (NCBI taxonomy): domain Eukaryota; kingdom Metazoa; phylum Arthropoda; class Insecta; order Hymenoptera; family Crabronidae; genus Trypoxylon; species Trypoxylon attenuatum. Next base: position 8,929 of record CAXDIT010000057.1, on the reverse strand, counting down.
GGCAAAATACTCAGCGATAGCGACGAATTTCGAAGATTACTATAACATTCAAGACTTATCGACATGCAAGACGGTGACATCAGACTATATATGCGAGCAAATAAACCCGATACAGAAAGTTAGAAAAGACGCGGAGTGCGAAATCCGCATGCTAGTAAACCCACAATTTAGAAATCTGGAAGACTGCGACATAAGACTGAGGACTCTGAGGACAACATATTGGACGAGAATAGAAAATACAAACTCTTGGATATTTACAGCACCAAAACCTGAACCACTGTATAAGACATGCGACGGACAAAACTCGAAAATCGAAACAATAAGCGAAGTAGGCATACTGACTTTAGACGAAGATTGTACAGCGCGAACGGAAGCGGCGACATTAATACCCTCAGTAAACATAGTATCGAATATTTCAATAACAGTACCGAACAAAACATTGTATACACTAAACGTAACAAAAATTATACGCGACGAATTACAGGGACAAGACGTAACAAATTTCACGCACATATTAACGGAAACCGAAACGTTTTTACAGGGATTAGAAAAGACTAACACGAACGACAACTTAGACAATGGCGAAATTGCGCTAAAAACGGTAATACGTAAAGCGAAAGAAATAAATAACATACACAAAAGATTCTCATGGATAGAAACAGTATTAAAGTACATAGGTATTTCGGCAGCACCAGTGATAGCGATAAGCGCAATGTTAGGAAAATTACCAGCGTGTGGAATCGGACAGGTAATACGTGGATTGACATACTGCACAAGACGGAACAGAAGGACGGATCCGGGGAGGCGCGAACGAGACGTACAGACAATACATAACGCGAACGAGACGATTCCGAGGGCAATAGAGCTAACACCTATAACACGTAGTGATATCCCATAGTATAACCCTAATATAACAGGTAAATAACCCCAGCAACTAACAATTCATGAAATTAACGCACGGAAACTAATAAACAAATGGAAACAAACACAACAGTGCAATCATGACGAAAGGGATGGCAAGGCCAGAAGTGATGTGCCCAATCTGTGAGGGCATAACTAGAAGAGGAAAGGACCATATACTGCGGTGTTTACAACTGTTAGAGGAAGAGCAGCAGCAGCAGCCGACCAGGACGAAGAGGTGCGGCTTATGTGATGAAAAGATGCCCATAGCGGACATCTTTGCGCACATGGACACGTGCGCAAAGAAAATAATCAAAACATTGAAGAAGGAGGACGAGGACAAAACGATACCCGCAGAGGATGACGAGATATCAGGGAAATGGACGAGAGGACAGGCAACACAAACGGACGATACGGAAGACACGACCAAAGACAAGAAACGAGGGACAGAACAGACGAATAAGCCGAACAAAGACCAAAAAACACAAACGGAAGGAGAGAAACACGAATACAAAGACCAGAAGGTACAGACGGACCAAAGAGGGACAGAAGAACAGAAATGGACAATAGAAATAGACGACGAAGGACGTGAACTGAGACGACGAGACGCAACGGACATAGCAGCAGAGATAGACACATTACAAAACGAATTAATGAGACGGACGGTAATAATGACGACACAAAGGTTCGGGGGGATACAAATAACTGAAATAGACAGCGACGAGCAATAAACACCCAGATACAAAAAAAAAAAAAAAAAAAAAAACTAACAATATAAATAGACAAGGAACATACTAACACATCTTTATATACATCGTTACGAATACTCTATACATTTTATATATCTTTATATTTTTTTTACCTTTATATTTTTATACATATAATTTTATACAACACATTAACATCCATGATCATAACCACTTTTGTACATTGTATATATATAAAAAAAAAAAAAAAAAAAAAAAAAAAAAAGACAAGGAAAATAACAACAAATTAACCGCAGTTTTACTCATCTATCTCAACCAAGCGAAATAATCAAGGCCAAAAGCAACAAAGACATTTCAGGCAATAAACAGACATACACAGGGGACATACTAGATCAATAACAAGGAATGAGGTCAAGACACACAATAATAACAGGGATTGAGGTAAAATAAGTACACAAATGACAATGGGAAGGACAAGGTAACAGAAAATAATAATACAATTAATGCCAGCAGGTAACAAGAACACACAAAAAACATTAAAAACAAATTTAAACAACGAGAGCGAGCACGTGGTATAGGTAAACTAATAAATATTTATTTAACAGATAGACAGTTACACAAAGACAATGACGGACGCTACTGACCAAGGACTAGATGGACAAAAATTGATGCAGGAGCATCAAAATCAAAAGCGAGGGGAGTGTAACGGACGCTACGACGCTGATTATTAAACCGCTGACTCTGCACCCCCTACCCGGACGCAGGGCTTATCGCACTTAGGGACCGGACCCAGGAGACGACTAGAAGACAGACAGATTCGAACAACTCGACGTTACAGACCTTTATAGATTTTTGACCGGGTTTAATAAATCCTAACACTTAAACTCTTAAACGCGTCACTCACTCTACTGCTGACCATCCTTGACATCACATAGGACCGTTTGTACGAGTGGCAGTTGCGTTTATATCCTGTAATCGGATATATTGGCACCCAGGCATATCGCGACGTAGAAGCGTCCAGGCGTCACGCTCGCGCACCTAGTCCGTGTAGTTTGATGCAAACAGACGGATTCTATCGTAATACAACGTGTAGAACCGTTTGTACGAGTGGCTGTTGCGTTTATATCCTGTAATCGGATATATGAGCTCCCAGGCGTATCGCGGCATAGAAGCGTCCAGGCGTCATGCTCGCGCACATAACCCGTGTAGTTTGATGCAAACAGACGGATTCTACCGTAATACAACGCGTAGGGCCGTTTGTACGAGTGGCAGTTGCGTGTATATCCTGTAATCGAATATATGGGCTCCCAGGCATATCGCGACATAGAAGCGCCCAGGCGTCATGCTGGCGCATGTAACCCGTGTAGTTTGATGCAAACAGACGGATTCTACAGCAATACAACGTGTAGGAAAGTCTGTACGAGTGGCAGGTGCGTTTATATCCTGTAATCGGATATATGGGCTCCCAGGCATATCGCGACATAGAAGCGCCCAGGCGTCATGCTGGCGCATGTAACCCGTGTAGTTTGATGCAAACAGACGGATTCTACAGCAATACAACGTGTAGGACCGTCTGTACGAGTGGCAGTTGCGTTTATATCCTGTAATCGGATATATTGGCTCCCAGGCATATCGCGACGTAGAAGCGTCCAGGCGTCACGCTCGCGCACCTAGCCCGTGTAGTTTGATGCAAACAGACGGATTCTATCGTAATACAACGTGTAGAACCGTTTGTACGAGTGGCTGTTGCGTTTATATCCTGTAATCGGATATATGAGCTCCCAGGCGTATCGCGGCATAGAAGCGTCCAGGCGTCATGCTCGCGCACACAACCCGTGTAGTTTGATGCAAACAGACGGATTCTACCGTAATACAACGCGTAGGGCCGTTTGTACGAGTGGCAGTTGCGTGTATATCCTGTAATCGAATATATGGGCTCCCAGGAATATCGCGACATAGAAGCGTCGAGGCGTCATGCTCGCGCACGTAACCCGTGTAGTTTGATGCAAACAGACGGATTCCACCGTAATGAAACGTGTAGGACCGTTTGTACGAGTGGCAGTTGCGTTTATATCCTGTAATCGGATATATGGGCTCCCAGGCATATCGCGACATAGAAGCGCCCAGGCGTCATGCTGGCGCATGTAACCCGTGTAGTTTGATGCAAACAGACGGATTCTACAGCAATACAACGTGTAGGACCGTCTGTACGAGTGGCAGTTGCGTTTATATCCTGTAATCGGATGTATGGGCTCCCAGGCATATCGCGACATAGAAGCGCCCAGGCGTCATGCTGGCGCATGTAACCCGTGTAGTTTGATGCAAACAGACGGATTCTACAGCAATACAACGTGTAGGACCGTCTGTACGAGTGGCAGTTGCGTTTATATCCTGTAATCGGATATATTGGCTCCCAGGCATATCGCGACGTAGAAGCGTCCAGGCGTCACGCTCGCGCACCTAGCCCGTGTAGTTTGATGCAAACAGACGGATTCTATCGTAATACAACGTGTAGAACCGTTTGTACGAGTGGCAGTTGCGTGTATATCCTGTAATCGAATATATGGGCTCCCAGGAATATCGCGACATAGAAGCGTCCAGGCGTCATGCTCGCGCACGTAACCCGTGTAGTTTGATGCAAACAGACGGATTCCACCGTAATGAAACGTGTAGGACCGTTTGTACGAGTGGCAGTTGCGTCTATATCCTGTAATCGGATATACGGGCTCCAAGGAATACCGCGACATAGAAGCGTCTAGGCGTCATGCTCGCGCACCTAACCCGTGTAGTTTGATGCAAACAGACGGATTCTACCGTAATACAACGTGTAGGACCGTTTGTACGAGTGGCAGTTGCGTTTATATCCTGTAATCGGATATATTGGCTCCCAGGCATATCGCGACATAGAAGCGCCCAGGCGTCATGCTGGCGCATGTAACCCGTGTAGTTTGATGCAAACAGACGGATTCTACAGCAATACAACGTGTAGGACCGTCTGTACGAGTGGCAGTTGTGTTTATATCCTGTAATCGGATATATGGGCTCCCAGGCATATCGCGACATAGAAGCGCCCAGGCGTCATGCTGGCGCATGTAACCCGTGTAGTTTGATGCAAACAGACGGATTCTACAGCAATACAACGTGTAGGACCGTCTGTACGAGTGGCAGTTGTGTTTATATCCTGTAATCGGATATATGGGCTCCCAGGCATATCGCGACATAGAAGCGCCCAGGCGTCATGCTGGCGCATGTAACCCGTGTAGTTTGATGCAAACAGACGGATTCTACAGCAATACAACGTGTAGGACCGTCTGTACGAGTGGCAGTTGCGTTTATATCCTGTAATCGGATATACGGGCTCCAAGGAATACCGCGACATAGAGGCGTCTAGGCGTCATGCTCGCGCACCTAACCCGTGTAGTTTGATGCAAACAGACGGATTCTACCGTAATACAACGTGTAGGACCGTTTGTACGAGTGGCAGTTGCGTTTATATCCTGTAATCGGATATACAGGCTCCAAGGAATATCGCGACATAGAAGCGTCCAGGCGTCATGCTCGCGCACCTAACCCGTGTAGTATGATGCAAACAGACGGATTCTACCGTAATACACGGTGTAGGACCGTTTGTACGAGTGGCAGTTGCGTTTATATCCTGTAATCGGATATATGGGCTCCCAGGCACATCGCGACATAGAAGCGTCCAGGCGTCATGCTCGCGCACCTAACCCGTGTAGTTTGATGCAAACAGACGGATTCTACCGTAATACACGGTGTAGGACCATTTGTACGAGTGGCAGTTGCGTTTATATCCTGTAATCGGATATATGGGCTCCCAGGCATATCGCGACATAGAAGCGCCCAGGCGTCATGCTGGCGCATGTAACCCGTGTAGTTTGATGCAAACAGACGGATTCTACAGCAATACAACGTGTAGGACCGTCTGTACGAGTGGCAGTTGCGTTTATATCCTGTAATCGGATATATTGGCTCCCAGGCATATCGCGACATAGAAGCGCCCAGGCGTCATGCTGGCGCATGTAACCCGTGTAGTTTGATGCAAACAGACGGATTCTACAGCAATACAACGTGTAGGACCGTCTGTACGAGTGGCAGTTGCGTTTATATCCTGTAATCGGATATATTGGCTCCCAGGCATATCGCGACGTAGAAGCGTCCAGGCGTCACGCTCGCGCACCTAGCCCGTGTAGTTTGATGCAAACAGACGGATTCTATCGTAATACAACGTGTAGAACCGTTTGTACGAGTGGCTGTTGCGTTTATATCCTGTAATCGGATATATGAGCTCCCAGGCGTATCGCGGCATAGAAGCGTCCAGGCGTCATGCTCGCGCACACAACCCGTGTAGTTTGATGCAAACAGACGGATTCTACCGTAATACAACGCGTAGGGCCGTTTGTACGAGTGGCAGTTGCGTGTATATCCTGTAATCGAATATATGGGCTCCCAGGAATATCGCGACATAGAAGCGTCCAGGCGTCATGCTCGCGCACGTAACCCGTGTAGTTTGATGCAAACAGACGGATTCCACCGTAATGAAACGTGTAGGACCGTTTGTACGAGTGGCAGTTGCGTTTATATCCTGTAATCGGATATATGGGCTCCCAGGCATATCGCGACATAGAAGCGCCCAGGCGTCATGCTGGCGCATGTAACCCGTGTAGTTTGATGCAAACAGACGGATTCTACAGCAATACAACGTGTAGGACCGTTTGTACGAGTGGCAGTTGCGTTTATATCCTGTAATCGGATATATGGGCTCCCAGGCATATCGCGACATAGAAGCGCCCAGGCGTCATGCTGGCGCATGTAACCCGTGTAGTTTGATGCAAACAGACGGATTCTACAGCAATACAACGTGTAGGACCGTCTGAACGAGTGGCAGTTGCGTTTATATCCTGTAATCGGATATATTGGCTCCCAGGCATATCGCGACGTAGAAGCGTCCAGGCGTCACGCTCGCGCACCTAGCCCGTGTAGTTTGATGCAAACAGACGGATTCTATCGTAATACAACGTGTAGAACCGTTTGTACGAGTGGCTGTTGCGTTTATATCCTGTAATCGGATATATGAGCTCCCAGGCGTATCGCGGCATAGAAGCGTCCAGGCGTCATGCTCGCGCACCTAACCTGTGTAGTTTGATGCAAACAGACGGATTCTACCGTAATACACGGTGTAGGACCGTTTGTACGAGTTGCAGTTGCGTTTATATCCTGTAATCGGATATATGGGCTCCCAGGCATATCGCGACATAGAAGCGCCCAGGCGTCATGCTGGCGCATGTAACCCGTGTATTTTGATGCAAACAGACGGATTCTACAGCAATACAACGTGTAGGACCGTCTGTACGAGTGGCAGTTGCGTTTATATCCTGTAATCGGATATATTGGCTCCCAGGCATATCGCGACGTAGAAGCGTCCAGGCGTCACGCTCGCGCACCTAGCCCGTGTAGTTTGATGCAAACAGACGGATTCTACCGTAATACACGGTGTAGGACCGTTTGTACGAGTTGCAGTTGCGTTTATATCCTGTAATCGGATATATGGGCTCCCAGGCATATCGCGACATAGAAGCGCCCAGGCGTCATGCTGGCGCATGTAACCCGTGTATTTTGATGCAAACAGACGGATTCTACAGCAATACAACGTGTAGGACCGTCTGTACGAGTGGCAGTTGCGTTTATATCCTGTAATCGGATATATTGGCTCCCAGGCATATCGCGACGTAGAAGCGTCCAGGCGTCACGCTCGCGCACCTAGCCCGTGTAGTTTGATGCAAACAGACGGATTCTATCGTAATACAACGTGTAGAACCGTTTGTACGAGTGGCTGTTGCGTTTATATCCTGTAATCGGATATATGAGCTCCCAGGCGTATCGCGGCATAGAAGCGTCCAGGCGTCATGCTCGCGCACATAACCCGTGTAGTTTGATGCAAACAGACGGATTCTACCGTAATACAACGCGTAGGGCCGTTTGTACGAGTGGCAGTTGCGTGTATATCCTGTAATCGAATATATGGGCTCCCAGGAATATCGCGACATAGAAGCGTCCAGGCGTCATGCTCGCGCACCGAACCCGTGTAGTTTGATGCAAACAGACGGATTTTACCGTAATACACGGTGTAGGACCATTTGTACGAGTGGCAGTTGCGTTTATATCCTGTAATCGGATATATGGGCTCCCAGGCATATCGCGACATAGAAGCGCCCAGGCGTCATGCTGGCGCATGTAACCCGTGTAGTTTCATGCAAACAGACGGATTCTAACGTAATAAAACGTGTAGGACCGTTTGTACGAGTGGCAGTTGCGTTTATATCCTGTAATCGGATATACGGGCTCCAAGGAATACCGCGACATAGAAGCGTCCAGGCGTCATGCTCGCGCACCTAACCCGTGTAGTTTGATGCAAACAGACGGATTCTACCGTAATACAACGTGTAGGACCGTTTGTACGAGTGGCAGTTGCGTTTATATCCTGTAATCGGATATACAGGCTCCAAGGAATATCGCGACATAGAAGCGTCCAGGCGTCATGCTCGCGCACCTAACCCGTGTAGTATGATGCAAACAGACGGATTCTACCGTAATACACGGTGTAGGACCGTTTGTACGAGTGGCAGTTGCGTTTATATCCTGTAATCGGATATATGGGCTCCCAGGCATATCGCGACATAGAAGCGTCCAGGCGTCATGCTCGCGCACGTAACCCGTGTAGTTTGATGCAAACAGACGGACTCTACCGTAATACACGGTGTAGGACCATTTGTACGAGTGGCAGTTGCGTTTATATCCTGTAATCGGATATATGGGCTCCCAGGCATATCGCGACATAGAAGCGCCCAGGCGTCATGCTGGCGCATGTAACCCGTGTAGTTTCATGCATCACAGACGGATTCTAACGTAATAAAACGTGTAGGACCGTTTGTACGAGTGGCAGTTGCGTTTATATCCTGTAATCGGATATACGGGCTCCAAGGAATACCGCGACATAGAAGCGTCCAGGCGTCATGCTCGCGCACCTAACCCGTGTAGTTTGATGCAAACAGACGGATTCTACCGTAATACAACGTGTAGGACCGTTTGTACGAGTGGCAGTTGCGTTTATATCCTGTAATCGGATATATGGGCTCCCAGGCATATCACGACATAGAAGCGCCCAGGCGTCATGCTGGCGCATGTAACCCGTGTAGTTTGATGCAAACAGACGGATTCTACAGCAATACAACGTGTAGGACCGTCTGTACGAGGGGCAGTTGCGTTTATATCCTGTAATCGGATATATTGGCTCCCAGGCATAT
>CAXDIT010000056.1:0-25690 GCA_963989405.1 Trypoxylon attenuatum | reverse complement strand
CGTAATACAACGTGTAGGACCGTTTGTACGAGTGGCAGTTGCGTTTATATCCTGTAATCGGATATACTTGCTCCAAGGAATATCGCGACATAGAAGCGTCCAGGCGTCATGCTCGCGCACCTAACCCGTGTAGTATGATGCAAACAGACGGATTCTACAGCAATACAACGTGTAGGACCGTCTGTACGAGTGGCAGTTGCGTTTTTATCCTGTAATCGGATATATTGGCTCCCAGGCATATCGCGACATAGAAGCGCCCAGGCGTCATGCTGGCGCATGTAACCCGTGTAGTTTGATGCAAACAGACGGATTCTACAGCAATACAACGTGTTGGACCGTCTGTACGAGTGGCAGTTGCGTTTATATCCTGTAATCGGATATATTGGCTCCCAGGCATATCGCGACGTAGAAGCGTCCAGGCGTCACGCTCGCGCACCTAGCCCGTGTAGTTTGATGCAAACAGACGGATTCTACCGTAATACAACGCGTAGGGCCGTCTGTACGAGTGGCAGTTGCGTGTATATCCTGTAATCGGATATACAGGCTCCAAGGAATATCGCGACATAGAAGCGTCCAGGCGTAATGCTCGCGCACCTAACCCGTGTAGTATGATGCAAGCAGACGGATTCTACCGTAATACACGGTGTAGGACCGTTTGTACGAGTGGCAGTTGCGTTTATATCCTGTAATCGGATATATGGGCTCCCAGGCATATCGCGACATAGAAGCGTCCAGGCGTCATGCTCGCGCACCTAACCCGTGTAGTTTGATGCAAACAGACGGATTCTACCGTAATACAACGTGTAGGACCGTTTGTACGAGTGGCAGTTGCGTTTATATCCTGAAATCGGATATATAGGCTCCCAGGCATATCGCGACATAGAAGCGTCCAGGCGTCATGCTCGCGCACGTAACCCGTGTAGTTTCATGCAAACAGACGGATTCTAACGTAATACAACGTGTAGGACCGTTTGTACGAGTGGCAGTTGCGTTTATATCCTGTAATCGGATATATTGGCTCCCAGGCATATCGCGACGTTAGAAGCGTCCAGGCGTCACGCTCGCGCACCTAGCCCGTGTAGTTTGATGCAAACAGACGGATTCTACCGTAATACAACGTGTAGAACCGTTTGTACGAGTGGCTGTTGCGTTTATATCCTGTAATCGGATATATGAGCTCCCAGGCGTATCGCGGCATAGAAGCGTCCAGGCGTCATGCTCGCGCACATAACCCGTGTAGTTTGATGCAAACAGACGATTCTACCGTAATACAACGCGTAGGGCCGTTTGTACGAGTGGCAGTTGCGTGTATATCCTGTAATCGAATATATGGGCTCCCCAGGAATATGGCGACATAGAAGCGTCCAGGCGTCATGCTCGCGCACGTAACCCGTGTAGTTTGATGCAAACAGACGGATTCCACCGTAATGAAACGTGTAGGACCGTTTGTACGAGTGGCAGTTGCGTCTATATCCCGTAATCGGATATACGGGCTCCAAGGAATACGCGACATAGAAGCGTCCAGGGTGTCATGCTCGCGCACCTAACCCGTGTAGTTTGATGCTAACAGACGGATTCTACCGTAATACAACGTGTAGGATCGTTTGTACGAGTGGCAGTTGCGTTTATATCCTGTAATCGGATATATGGGCTCCCAGGCATATCGCGACATAGAAGCGTCCAGGCGTCATGCTCGCGCACCTAACCCGTGTAGTTTGATGCAAACAGGCGGATTCTACCGTAATACAACGTGTAGGACCGTTTTGTACGAGTGGCAGTTGCGTTTATATCCTGTATTCGGATATACGGGCTCCAAAGAATACCGCGACATAGAAGCGTCCAGGCGTCATGCTCCGCACCTAACCCGTGTAGTATGATGCAAACAGACGGATTCTACCGTAATACACGGTGTAGGACCGTTTGTACGAGTGGCAGTTGCGTTTATATCCTGTAATCGGATATATGGGCTCCCAGGCATATCGCGACATAGAAGCGCCCAGGCGTCATGCTGGCGCATGTAACCCGTGTAGTTTGATGCAAACAGACGGATTCTACAGCAATACAACGTGTTGGACCGTCTGTACGAGTGGCAGTTGCGTTTATATCCTGTAATCGGATATATGAGCTCCCAGGCGTATCGCGGCATAGAAGCGTCCAGGCGTCATGCTCGCGCACATAACCCGTGTAGTTTGATGCAAAGAGACGGATTCTACCGTAATACAATGCGTAGGGCCGTTTGTACGAGTGGCAGTTGCGTGTATATCTGTAATCGAATATATGGGCTCCCAGGAATATCGCGACATAGAAGCATCCAGGCGTCATGGTCGCGCACGTAACCAGTGTAGTTTGATGCAAACAGACGGATTCTACCGTAATAAAACGTGTAGGACCGTTTGTACGAGTGGCAGTTGCGTTTATATCCTGTAATCGGATATACAGGCTCCAAGGAATATCGCGACATAGAAGCGTCCAGGCGTCATGCTCGCGCACCTAACCCGTGTAGTATGATGCAAACAGACGGATTCTACCGTAATACACGGTGTAGGACCGTTTGTACGAGTGGCAGTTGCGTTTATATCCTGTAATCGGATATATGGGCTCCCAGGCATATCGCGACATAGAAGCGTCCAGGCGTCATGCTCGCGCACGTAACCCGTGTAGTTTGATGCAAACAGACGGATTCTACAGCAATACAACGTGTTGGACCGTCTGTACGAGTGGCAGTTGCGTTTATATCCTGTAATCGGATATATGAGCTCCCAGGCGTATCGCGGCATAGAAGCGTCCAGGCGTCATGCTCGCGCACATAACCCGTGTAGTTTGATGCAAAGAGACGGATTCTACCGTAATACAATGCGTAGGGCCGTTTGTACGAGTGGCAGTTGCGTGTATATCCTGTAATCGAATATATGGGCTCCCAGGAATATCGCGACATAGAAGCGTCCCAGGCGTCATGCTCGCCGCACCTAACCCGTGTAGTATGATGCAAGCAGACGGATTCTACCGCAATACACGGTGTAGGGCCGTTTGTACGAGTGGCAGTTGCGTTTATATCCTGTAATCGGATATATGGGCTCCCAGGCATATCGCGACATAGAAGCGTCCAGGCGTCATGCTCGCGCACCTAACCCGTGTAGTTTGATGCAAACAGACGGATTCTACCGTAATACAACGTGTAGGACGTTTGTACGAGTGGCAGTTGCGTTTATATCCTGAAATCGGATATATAGGCTCCCCAGGCATATCGCGACATAGAAGCGTCAGGCGTCATGCTCGCGCACGTAACCCGTGTAGTTTCATGCAAACAGACGGATTCTAACGTAATACAACGTGTAGGACCGTTTGTACGAGTGGCAGTTGCGTTTATATCCTGAAATCGGATATATGGGCTCCCAGGCATATCGCGACATAGAAGCGTCCAGGCGTCATGCTCGCGCCCCTAACCCGTGTAGTTTGATGCAAACAGACGGATTCTACCGTAATACACGGTGTAGGACCGTTTGTACGAGTGGCAGTTGCGTTTATATCCTGTAATCGGATATACGGGCTCCCAGGAATATCGCGACATAGAAGCATCCAGGCGTCATGGTCGCGCACGTAACCCGTGTAGTTTGATGCAAACAGACGGATTCTACCGTAATAAAACGTGTAGGACCGTTTGTACGAGTGGCAGTTGCGTTTATATCCTGTAATCGGATATACAGGCTCCAAGGAATATCGCGACATAGAAGCGTCCAGGCGTCATGCTCGCGCACCTAACCCGTGTAGTATGATGCAAACAGACGGATTCTACCGTAATACACGGTGTAGGACCGTTTGTACGAGTGGCAGTTGCGTTTATATCCAGTAATCGGATATACGGGCTCCAAGGAATACCGCGACATAGAAGCGTCCAGGCGTCATGCTCGCGCACCTAACCCGTGTAGTTTGATGCAAACAGACGGATTCTACAGCAATACAACGTGTTGGACCGTCTGTACGAGTGGCAGTTGCGTTTATATCCTGTAATCGGATATATGAGCTCCCAGGCGTATCGCGGCATAGAAGCGTCCAGGCGTCATGCTCGCGCACATAACCCGTGTAGTTTGATGCAAAGAGACGGATTCTACCGTAATACAATGCGTAGGGCCGTTTGTACGAGTGGCAGTTGCGTGTATATCCTGTAATCGAATATATGGGCTCCCAGGAATATCGCGACATAGAAGCATCCAGGCGTCATGGTCGCGCACGTAACCCGTGTAGTTTGATGCAAACAGACGGATTCTACCGTAATAAAACGTGTAGGACCGTTTGTACGAGTGGCAGTTGCGTTTATATCCTGTAATCGGATATACGGGCTCCAAGGAACACCGCGACATAGAAGCGTCCAGGCGTCATGCTCGCGCACCTAACCCGTGTAGTTTGATGCAAACAGACGGATTCTACCGTAATACAACGTGTAGGACCGTTTGTACGAGTGGCAGTTGCGTTTATATCCTGTAATCGGATATGCTTGCTCCAAGGAATATCGCGACATAGAAGCGTCCAGGCGTCATGCTCGCGCACCTAACCCGTGTAGTATGATGCAAACAGACGGATTCTACAGCAATACAACGTGTTGGACCGTCTGTACGAGTGGCAGTTGCGTTTATATCCTGTAATCGGATATATGAGCTCCCAGGCGTATCGCGGCATAGAAGCGTCCAGGCGTCATGCTCGCGCACATAACCCGTGTAGTTTGATGCAAAGAGACGGATTCTACCGTAATACAATGCGTAGGGCCGTTTGTACGAGTGGCAGTTGCGTGTATATCCTGTAATCGAATATATGGGCTCCCAGGAATATCGCGACATAGAAGCATCCAGGCGTCATGGTCGCGCACGTAACCCGTGTAGTTTGATGCAAACAGACGGATTCTACCGTAATAAAACGTGTAGGACCGTTTGTACGAGTGGCAGTTGCGTTTATATCCTGTAATCGGATATACGGGCTCCAAGGAACACCGCGACATAGAAGCGTCCAGGCGTCATGCTCGCGCACCTAACCCGTGTAGTTTGATGCAAACAGACGGATTCTACCGTAATACAACGTGTAGGACCGTTTGTACGAGTGGCAGTTGCGTTTATATCCTGTAATCGGATATGCTTGCTCCAAGGAATATCGCGACATAGAAGCGTCCAGGCGTCATGCTCGCGCACCTAACCCGTGTAGTATGATGCAAACAGACGGATTCTACAGCAATACAACGTGTAGGACCGTCTGTACGAGTGGCAGTTGCGTTTATATCCTGTAATCGGATATACGGGCTCCAAGGAATACCGCGACATAGAAGCGTCCAGGCGTCATGCTCCCGCACCTAACCCGTGTAGTATGATGCAAACAGACGGATTCTACCGTAATACACGGTGTAGGACCGTTTGTACGAGTGGCAGTTGCGTTTATATCCTGTAATCGGATATATGGGCTCCCAGGCATATCGCGACATAGAAGCGCCCAGGCGTCATGCTGGCGCATGTAACCCGTGTAGTTTGATGCAAACAGACGGATTCTACAGCAATACAACGTGTTGGACCGTCTGTACGAGTGGCAGTTGCGTTTATATCCTGTAATCGGATATATGAGCTCCCAGGCGTATCGCGGCATAGAAGCGTCCAGGCGTCATGCTCGCGCACATAACCCGTGTAGTTTGATGCAAAGAGACGGATTCTACCGTAATACAATGCGTAGGGCCGTTTGTACGAGTGGCAGTTGCGTGTATATCCTGTAATCGAATATATGGGCTCCCAGGAATATCGCGACATAGAAGCATCCAGGCGTCATGGTCGCGCACGTAACCCGTGTAGTTTGATGCAAACAGACGGATTCTACCGTAATAAAACGTGTAGGACCGTTTGTACGAGTGGCAGTTGCGTTTATATCCTGTAATCGGATATACGGGCTCCAAGGAACACCGCGACATAGAAGCGTCCAGGCGTCATGCTCGCGCACCTAACCCGTGTAGTTTGATGCAAACAGACGGATTCTACCGTAATACAACGTGTAGGACCGTTTGTACGAGTGGCAGTTGCGTTTATATCCTGTAATCGGATATACTTGCTCCAAGGAATATCGCGACATAGAAGCGTCCAGGCGTCATGCTCGCGCACCTAGCCCGTGTAGTTTGATGCAAACAGACGGATTCTACCGTAATACAACGTGTAGAACCGTTTGTACGAGTGGCTGTTGCGTTTATATCCTGTAATCGGATATATGAGCTCCCAGGCGTATCGCGGCATAGAAGCGTCCAGGCGTCATGCTCGCGCACATAACCCGTGTAGTTTGATGCAAACAGACGGATTCTACCGTAATACAACGCGTAGGGCCGTCTGTACGAGTGGCAGTTGCGTGTATATCCTGTAATCGGATATACAGGCTCCAAGGAATATCGCGACATAGAAGCGTCCAGGCGTCATGCTCGCGCACCTAACCCGTGTAGTATGATGCAAGCAGACGGATTCTACCGTAATACACGGTGTAGGACCGTTTGTACGAGTGGCAGTTGCGTTTATATCCTGTAATCGGATATATGGGCTCCCAGGCATATCGCGACATAGAAGCGTCCAGGCGTCATGCTCGCGCACGTAACCCGTGTAGTTTCATGCAAACAGACGGATTCTAACGTAATACAACGTGTAGGACCGTTTGTACGAGTGGCAGTTGCGTTTATATCCTGAAATCGGATATATGGGCTCCCAGGCATATCGCGACATAGAAGCGTCCAGGCGTCATGCTCGCGCACCTAACCCGTGTAGTTTGATGCAAACAGACGGATTCTACCGTAATACACGGTGTAGGACCGTTTGTACGAGTGGCAGTTGCGTTTATATCCTGTAATCGGATATACGGGCTCCAAGGAACACCGCGACATAGAAGCGTCCAGGCGTCATGCTCACGCACCTAACCCGTGTAGTTTGATGCAAACAGACGGATTCTACCGTAATACAACGTGTAGGACCGTTTGTACGAGTGGCAGTTGCGTTTATATCCTGTAATCGGATATACTTGCTCCAAGGAATATCGCGACATAGAAGCGTCCAGGCGTCATGCTCGCGCACCTAACCCGTGTAGTATGATGCAAACAGACGGATTCTACAGCAATACAACGTGTAGGACCGTCTGTACGAGTGGCAGTTGCGTTTTTATCCTGTAATCGGATATATTGGCTCCCAGGCATATCGCGACATAGAAGCGCCCAGGCGTCATGCTGGCGCATGTAACCCGTGTAGTTTGATGCAAACAGACGGATTCTACAGCAATACAACGTGTTGGACCGTCTGTACGAGTGGCAGTTGCGTTTATATCCTGTAATCGGATATATTGGCTCCCAGGCATATCGCGACGTAGAAGCGTCCAGGCGTCACGCTCGCGCACCTAGCCCGTGTAGTTTGATGCAAACAGACGGATTCTACCGTAATACAACGCGTAGGGCCGTCTGTACGAGTGGCAGTTGCGTGTATATCCTGTAATCGGATATACAGGCTCCAAGGAATATCGCGACATAGAAGCGTCCAGGCGTAATGCTCGCGCACCTAACCCGTGTAGTATGATGCAAGCAGACGGATTCTACCGTAATACACGGTGTAGGACCGTTTGTACGAGTGGCAGTTGCGTTTATATCCTGTAATCGGATATATGGGCTCCCAGGCATATCGCGACATAGAAGCGTCCAGGCGTCATGCTCGCGCACCTAACCCGTGTAGTTTGATGCAAACAGACGGATTCTACCGTAATACAACGTGTAGGACCGTTTGTACGAGTGGCAGTTGCGTTTATATCCTGAAATCGGATATATAGGCTCCCAGGCATATCGCGACATAGAAGCGTCCAGGCGTCATGCTCGCGCACGTAACCCGTGTAGTTTCATGCAAACAGACGGATTCTAACGTAATACAACGTGTAGGACCGTTTGTACGAGTGGCAGTTGCGTTTATATCCTGTAATCGGATATATTGGCTCCCAGGCATATCGCGACGTAGAAGCGTCCAGGCGTCACGCTCGCGCACCTAGCCCGTGTAGTTTGATGCAAACAGACGGATTCTACCGTAATACAACGTGTAGAACCGTTTGTACGAGTGGCTGTTGCGTTTATATCCTGTAATCGGATATATGAGCTCCCAGGCGTATCGCGGCATAGAAGCGTCCAGGCGTCATGCTCGCGCACATAACCCGTGTAGTTTGATGCAAACAGACGGATTCTACCGTAATACAACGCGTAGGGCCGTTTGTACGAGTGGCAGTTGCGTGTATATCCTGTAATCGAATATATGGGCTCCCAGGAATATGGCGACATAGAAGCGTCCAGGCGTCATGCTCGCGCACGTAACCCGTGTAGTTTGATGCAAACAGACGGATTCCACCGTAATGAAACGTGTAGGACCGTTTGTACGAGTGGCAGTTGCGTCTATATCCCGTAATCGGATATACGGGCTCCAAGGAATACCGCGACATAGAAGCGTCCAGGGTGTCATGCTCGCGCACCTAACCCGTGTAGTTTGATGCTAACAGACGGATTCTACCGTAATACAACGTGTAGGATCGTTTGTACGAGTGGCAGTTGCGTTTATATCCTGTAATCGGATATATGGGCTCCCAGGCATATCGCGACATAGAAGCGTCCAGGCGTCATGCTCGCGCACCTAACCCGTGTAGTTTGATGCAAACAGGCGGATTCTACCGTAATACAACGTGTAGGACCGTTTGTACGAGTGGCAGTTGCGTTTATATCCTGTAATCGGATATACGGGCTCCAAGGAATACCGCGACATAGAAGCGTCCAGGCGTCATGCTCCCGCACCTAACCCGTGTAGTATGATGCAAACAGACGGATTCTACCGTAATACACGGTGTAGGACCGTTTGTACGAGTGGCAGTTGCGTTTATATCCTGTAATCGGATATATGGGCTCCCAGGCATATCGCGACATAGAAGCGCCCAGGCGTCATGCTGGCGCATGTAACCCGTGTAGTTTGATGCAAACAGACGGATTCTACAGCAATACAACGTGTTGGACCGTCTGTACGAGTGGCAGTTGCGTTTATATCCTGTAATCGGATATATGAGCTCCCAGGCGTATCGCGGCATAGAAGCGTCCAGGCGTCATGCTCGCGCACATAACCCGTGTAGTTTGATGCAAAGAGACGGATTCTACCGTAATACAATGCGTAGGGCCGTTTGTACGAGTGGCAGTTGCGTGTATATCCTGTAATCGAATATATGGGCTCCCAGGAATATCGCGACATAGAAGCATCCAGGCGTCATGGTCGCGCACGTAACCCGTGTAGTTTGATGCAAACAGACGGATTCTACCGTAATAAAACGTGTAGGACCGTTTGTACGAGTGGCAGTTGCGTTTATATCCTGTAATCGGATATACAGGCTCCAAGGAATATCGCGACATAGAAGCGTCCAGGCGTCATGCTCGCGCACCTAACCCGTGTAGTATGATGCAAACAGACGGATTCTACCGTAATACACGGTGTAGGACCGTTTGTACGAGTGGCAGTTGCGTTTATATCCTGTAATCGGATATATGGGCTCCCAGGCATATCGCGACATAGAAGCGTCCAGGCGTCATGCTCGCGCACGTAACCCGTGTAGTTTGATGCAAACAGACGGATTCTACAGCAATACAACGTGTTGGACCGTCTGTACGAGTGGCAGTTGCGTTTATATCCTGTAATCGGATATATGAGCTCCCAGGCGTATCGCGGCATAGAAGCGTCCAGGCGTCATGCTCGCGCACATAACCCGTGTAGTTTGATGCAAAGAGACGGATTCTACCGTAACACAATGCGTAGGGCCGTTTGTACGAGTGGCAGTTGCGTGTATATCCTGTAATCGAATATATGGGCTCCCAGGAATATCGCGACATAGAAGCGTCCAGGCGTCATGCTCGCGCACCTAACCCGTGTAGTATGATGCAAGCAGACGGATTCTACCGTAATACACGGTGTAGGGCCGTTTGTACGAGTGGCAGTTGCGTTTATATCCTGTAATCGGATATATGGGCTCCCAGGCATATCGCGACATAGAAGCGTCCAGGCGTCATGCTCGCGCACCTAACCCGTGTAGTTTGATGCAAACAGACGGATTCTACCGTAATACAACGTGTAGGACCGTTTGTACGAGTGGCAGTTGCGTTTATATCCTGAAATCGGATATATAGGCTCCCAGGCATATCGCGACATAGAAGCGTCCAGGCGTCATGCTCGCGCACGTAACCCGTGTAGTTTCATGCAAACAGACGGATTCTAACGTAATACAACGTGTAGGACCGTTTGTACGAGTGGCAGTTGCGTTTATATCCTGAAATCGGATATATGGGCTCCCAGGCATATCGCGACATAGAAGCGTCCAGGCGTCATGCTCGCGCCCCTAACCCGTGTAGTTTGATGCAAACAGACGGATTCTACCGTAATAAAACGTGTAGGACCGTTTGTACGAGTGGCAGTTGCGTTTATATCCTGTAATCGGATATACAGGCTCCAAGGAATATCGCGACATAGAAGCGTCCAGGCGTCATGCTCGCGCACCTAACCCGTGTAGTATGATGCAAACAGACGGATTCTACCGTAATACACGGTGTAGGACCGTTTGTACGAGTGGCAGTTGCGTTTATATCCTGTAATCGGATATACGGGCTCCAAGGAATACCGCGACATAGAAGCGTCCAGGCGTCATGCTCGCGCACCTAACCCGTGTAGTATGATGCAAGCAGACGGATTCTACCGTAATACACGGTGTAGGACCGTTTGTACGAGTGGCAGTTGCGTTTATATCCTGTAATCGGATATATGGGCTCCCAGGCATATCGCGACATAGAAGCGCCCAGGCGTCATGCTGGCGCATGTAACCCGTGTAGTTTGATGCAAACAGACGGATTCTACAGCAATACAACGTGTTGGACCGTCTGTACGAGTGGCAGTTGCGTTTATATCCTGTAATCGGATATATGAGCTCCCAGGCGTATCGCGGCATAGAAGCGTCCAGGCGTCATGCTCGCGCACATAACCCGTGTAGTTTGATGCAAAGAGACGGATTCTACCGTAATACAATGCGTAGGGCCGTTTGTACGAGTGGCAGTTGCGTGTATATCCTGTAATCGAATATATGGGCTCCCAGGAATATCGCGACATAGAAGCCTCCAGGCGTCATGCTCGCGCACGTAACCCGTGTAGTTTGATGCAAACAGACGGATTCCACCGCAATGAAACGTGTAGGACCGTTTGTACGAGTGGCAGTTGCGTCTGTATCCTGTAATCGGATATACGGGCTCCAAGGAATACCGCGACATAGAAGCGTCCAGGCGTCATGCTCGCGCCCCTAACCCGTGTAGTTTGATGCAAACAGACGGATTCTACCGTAATAAAACGTGTAGGACCGTTTGTACGAGTGGCAGTTGCGTTTATATCCTGTAATCGGATATACAGGCTCCAAGGAATATCGCGACATAGAAGCGTCCAGGCGTCATGCTCGCGCACCTAACCCGTGTAGTATGATGCAAACAGACGGATTCCACCGTAATGAAACGTGTAGGACCGTTTGTACGAGTGGCAGTTGCGTCTGTATCCTGTAATCGGATATACGGGCTCCAAGGAATACCGCGACATAGAAGCGTCCAGGCGTCATGCTCGCGCCCCTAACCCATGTAGTATGATGCAAACAGACGGATTCTACCGTAATACACGGTGTAGGACCGTTTGTACGAGTGGCAGTTGCGTTTATATCCTGTAGTCGGATATATGGGCTCCCAGGCATATCGCGACATAGAAGCGCCCAGGCGTCATGCTGGCGCATGTAACCCGTGTAGTTTGATGCAAACAGACGGATTCTACAGCAATACAACGTGTTGGACCGTCTGTACGAGTGGCAGTTGCGTGTATATCCTGTAATCGAATATATGGGCTCCCAGGAATATCGCGACATAGAAGCGTCCAGGCGTCATGCTCGCGCACGTAACCCGTGTAGTTTGATGCAAACAGACGGATTCCACCGTAATGAAACGTGTAGGACCGTTTGTACGAGTGGCAGTTGCGTCTGTATCCTGTAATCGGATATACGGGCTCCAAGGAATACCGCGACATAGAAGCGTCCAGGCGTCATGCTCGCGCCCCTAACCCGTGTAGTTTGATGCAAACAGACGGATTCTACCGTAATAAAACGTGTAGGACCGTTTGTACGAGTGGTAGTTGCGTTTATATCCTGTAATCGGATATACAGGCTCCAAGGAATATCGCGACATAGAAGCGTCCAGGCGTCATGCTCGCGCACCTAACCCGTGTAGTTTGATGCAAACAGACGGATTCTACCGTAATACAACGTGTAGGACCGTTTGTACGAGTGGCAGTTGCGTTTATATCCTGAAATCGGATATATAGGCTCCCAGGCATATCGCGACATAGAAGCGTCCAGGCGTCATGCTCGCGCACGTAACCCGTGTAGTTTCATGCAAACAGACGGATTCTAACGTAATACAACGTGTAGGACCGTTTGTACGAGTGGCAGTTGCGTTTATATCCTGAAATCGGATATGTAGGCTCCCAGGCATATCGCGACATAGAAGCGTCCAGGCGTCATGCTCGCGCACGTAACCCGTGTAGTTTCATGCAAACAGACGGATTCTAACGTAATACAACGTGTAGGACCGTTTGTACGAGTGGCAGTTGCGTTTAAATCCTGAAATCGGATATATGGGCTCCCAGGCATATCGCGACATAGAAGCGCCCAGGCGTCATGCTGGCGCATGTAACCCGTGTAACTTCATGCAAACAGACGGATTCTAACGTAATAAAACGTGTAGGACCGTTTGTACGAGTGGCAGTTGCGTTTATATCCTGTAATCGGATATACGGGCTCCAAGGAGTACCGCGACATAGAAGCGTCCAGGCGTCATGCTCGCGCACCTAACCCGTGTAGTTTGATGCAAACAGACGGATTCTACCGTAATACAACGTGTAGGACCGTTTGTACGAGTGGCAGTTGCGTCTGTATCCTGTAATCGCATATACGGGCTCCAAGGAATACCGCGACATAGAAGCGTCCAGGCGTCATGCTCGCGCCCCTAACCCGTGTAGTTTGATGCAAACAGACGGATTCTACCGTAATAAAACGTGTAGGACCGTTTGTACGAGTGGCAGTTGCGTTTATATCCTGTAATCGGATATACAGGCTCCAAGGAATATCGCGACATAGAAGCGTCCAGGCGTCATGCTCGCGCACCTAACCCGTGTAGTATGATGCAAACAGACGGATTCTACCGTAATACACGGTGTAGGACCGTTTGTACGAGTGGCAGTTGCGTTTATATCCTGTAATCGGATATATGGGCTCCCAGGCATATCGCGACATAGAAGCGCCCAGGCGTCATGCTGGCGCATGTAACCCGTGTAGTTTGATGCAAACAGACGGATTCTACAGCAATACAACGTGTTGGACCGTCTGTACGAGTGGCAGTTGCGTTTATATCCTGTAATCGGATATATGAGCTCCCAGGCGTATCGCGGCATAGAAGCGTCCAGGCGTCATGCTCGCGCACATAACCCGTGTAGTTTGATGCAAAGAGACGGATTCTACCGTAATACAATGCGTAGGGCCGTTTGTACGAGTGGCAGTTGCGTGTATATCCTGTAATCGAATATATGGGCTCCCAGGAATATCGCGACATAGAAGCCTCCAGGCGTCATGCTCGCGCACGTAACCCGTGTAGTTTGATTCAAACAGACGGATTCCACCGCAATGAAACGTGTAGGACCGTTTGTACGAGTGGCAGTTGCGTCTGTATCCTGTAATCGGATATACGGGCTCCAAGGAATACCGCGACATAGAAGCGTCCAGGCGTCATGCTCGCGCCCCTAACCCGTGTAGTTTGATGCAAACAGACGGATTCTACCGTAATAAAACGTGTAGGACCGTTTGTACGAGTGGCAGTTGCGTTTATATCCTGTAATCGGATATACGGGCTCCAAGGAATACCGCGACATAGAAGCGTCCAGGCGTCATGCTCGCGCACCTAACCCGTGTAGTATGATGCAAACAGACGGATTCTACCGTAATACACGGTGTAGGACCGTTTGTACGAGTGGCAGTTGCGTTTATATCCTGTAATCGGATATATGGGCTCCCAGGCATATCGCGACATAGAAGCGCCCAGGCGTCATGCTGGCGCATGTAACCCGTGTAGTTTGATGCAAACAGACGGATTCTACAGCAATACAACGTGTTGGACCGTCTGTACGAGTGGCAGTTGCGTTTATATCCTGTAATCGGATATATGAGCTCCCAGGCGTATCGCGGCATAGAAGCGTCCAGGCGTCATGCTCGCGCACATAACCCGTGTAGTTTGATGCAAAGAGACGGATTCTACCGTAATACAATGCGTAGGGCCGTTAGTACGAGTGGCAGTTGCGTGTATATCCTGTAATCGAATATACAGGCTCCAAGGAATATCGCGACATAGAAGCGTCCAGGCGTCATGCTCGCGCACCTAACCCGTGTAGTATGATGCAAACAGACGGATTCTACCGTAATACACGGTGTAGGACCGTTTGTACGAGTGGCAGTTGCGTTTATATCCTGTAATCGGATATACGGGCTCCAAGGAATACCGCGACATAGAAGCGTCCAGGCGTCATGCTCGCGCACCTAACCCGTGTAGTATGATGCAAACAGACGGATTCTACCGTAATACACGGTGTAGGACCGTTTGTACGAGTGGCAGTTGCGTTTATATCCTGTAATCGGATATATGGGCTCCCAGGCATATCGCGACATAGAAGCGCCCAGGCGTCATGCTGGCGCATGTAACCCGTGTAGTTTGATGCAAACAGACGGATTCTACAGCAATACAACGTGTTGGACCGTCTGTACGAGTGGCAGTTGCGTTTATATCCTGTAATCGGATATATGAGCTCCCAGGCGTATCGCGGCATAGAAGCGTCCAGGCGTCATGCTCGCGCACATAACCCGTGTAGTTTGATGCAAAGAGACGGATTCTACCGTAATACAATGCGTAGGGCCGTTTGTACGAGTGGCAGTTGCGTGTATATCCTGTAATCGAATATATGGGCTCCCAGGAATATCGCGACATAGAAGCCTCCAGGCGTCATGCTCGCGCACGTAACCCGTGTAGTTTGATTCAAACAGACGGATTCCACCGCAATGAAACGTGTAGGACCGTTTGTACGAGTGGCAGTTGCGTCTGTATCCTGTAATCGGATATACGGGCTCCAAGGAATACCGCGACATAGAAGCGTCCAGGCGTCATGCTCGCGCCCCTAACCCGTGTAGTTTGATGCAAACAGACGGATTCTACCGTAATAAAACGTGTAGGACCGTTTGTACGAGTGGCAGTTGCGTTTATATCCTGTAATCGGATATACAGGCTCCAAGGAATATCGCGACATAGAAGCGTCCAGGCGTCATGCTCGCGCACCTACCCCGTGTAGTATGATGCAAACAGACGGATTCTACCGTAATACACGGTGTAGGACCGTTTGTACGAGTGGCAGTTGCGTTTATATCCTGTAGTCGGATATATGGGCTCCCAGGCATATCGCGACATAGAAGCGCCCAGGCGTCATGCTGGCGCATGTAACCCGTGTAGTTTGATGCAAACAGACGGATTCTACAGCAATACAACGTGTAGGACCGTTTGTACGAGTGGCAGTTGCGTCTGTATCCTGTAATCGGATATACGGGCTCCAAGGAATGCCGCGACATAGAAGCGTCCAGGCGTCATGCTCGCGCCCCTAACCCGTGTAGTATGATGCAAACAGACGGATTCTACCGTAATACACGGTGTAGGACCGTTTGTACGAGTGGCAGTTGCGTTTATATCCTGTAGTCGGATATATGGGCTCCCAGGCATATCGCGACATAGAAGCGCCCAGGCGTCATGCTGGCGCATGTAACCCGTGTAGTTTGATGCAAACAGACGGATTCTACAGCAATACAACGTGTTGGACCGTCTGTACGAGTGGCAGTTGCGTGTATATCCTGTAATCGAATATATGGGCTCCCAGGAATATCGCGACATAGAAGCGTCCAGGCGTCATGCTCGCGCACGTAACCCGTGTAGTTTGATGCAAACAGACGGATTCCACCGTAATGAAACGTGTAGGACCGTTTGTACGAGTGGCAGTTGCGTCTGTATCCTGTAATCGGATATACGGGCTCCAAGGAATACCGCGACATAGAAGCGTCCAGGCGTCATGCTCGCGCCCCTAACCCGTGTAGTTTGATGCAAACAGACGGATTCTACCGTAATAAAACGTGTAGGACCGTTTGTACGAGTGGCAGTTGCGTTTATATCCTGTAATCGGATATACAGGCTCCAAGGAATATCGCGACATAGAAGCGTCCAGGCGTCATGCTCGCGCACCTAACCCGTGTAGTTTGATGCAAACAGACGGATTCTACCGTAATACAACGTGTAGGACCGTTTGTACGAGTGGCAGTTGCGTTTATATCCTGAAATCGGATATATAGGC
Source organism: Trypoxylon attenuatum (assembly GCA_963989405.1). Taxonomy (NCBI): domain Eukaryota; kingdom Metazoa; phylum Arthropoda; class Insecta; order Hymenoptera; family Crabronidae; genus Trypoxylon; species Trypoxylon attenuatum. The sequence goes on along the minus strand of CAXDIT010000056.1, from coordinate 9,185 downwards.
TCCCAGGCATATCGCGACATAGAAGCGTCCAGGCGTCATGCTCGCGCACGTAACCCATGTAGTTTCATGCAAACAGACGGATTCTAACGTAATACAACGTGTAGGACCGTTTGTACGAGTGGCAGTTGCGTTTATATCCTGAAATCGGATATATGGGCTCCCAGGCATATCGCGACATAGAAGCGTCCAGGCGTCATGCTCGCGCACATAACCCGTGTACTTTGATGCAAAGAGACGGATTCCACCGTAATGAAACGTGTAGGACCGTTTGTACGAGTGGCAGTTGCGTTTATATCCTGTAATCGGATATACGGGCTCCAAGGAATACCGCGACATAGAAGCGTCCAGGCGTCATGCTCGCGCCCCTAACCCGTGTAGTTTGATGCAAACAGACGGATTCTACCGTAATACACGGTGTAGGAATGTTTGTACGAGTGGCAGTTGCGTTTATATCCTGTAATCGGATATATGGGCTCCCAGGCATATCACGACATAGAAGCGTCCAGGCGTCATGCTCGCGCACCTAACCCGTGTAGTTTGATGCAAACAGACGGATTCTACCGTAATACAACGTGTAGGACCGTTTGTACGAGTGGCAGTTGCGTTTATATCCTGTAATCGGATATACGGGCTCCAAGGAATACCGCGACATAGAAGGGTCCAGGCGTCATGCTCGCGCCCCTAACCCGTGTAGTTTGATGCAAACAGACGGATTCTACCGTAATAAAACGTGTAGGACCGTTCGTACGAGTGGCAGTTGCGTTTATATCCTGAAATCGGATATATAGGCTCCCAGGCATATCGCGACATAGAAGCGTCCAGGCGTCATGCTCGCGCACGTAACCCGTGTAGTTTCATGCAAACAGACGGATTCTACAGCAATACAACGTGTTGGACCGTCTGTACGAGTGGCAGTTGCGTTTATATCCTGTAATCGGATATATGAGCTCCCAGGCGTATCGCGGCATAGAAGCGTCCAGGCGTCATGCTCGCGCACCTAACCCGTGTAGTTTGATGCAAACAGACGGATTCTACCGTAATACAACGTGTAGGACCGTTTGTACGAGTGGCAGTTGCGTTTATATCCTGAAATCGGATACATAGGCTCCCAGGCATATCGCGACATAGAAGCGTCCAGGCGTCATGCTCGCGCACGTAACCCGTGTAGTTTCATGCAAACAGACGGATTCTAACGTAATACAACGTGTAGGACCGTTTGTACGAGTGGCAGTTGCGTTTATATCCTGAAATCGGATATATGGGCTCCCAGGCATATTGTGACATAGAAGCGTCCAGGCGTCATGCTCGCGCACGTAACCCGTGTAGTTTGATGCAAACAGACGGATTCCACCGTAATGAAACGTGTAGGACCGTTTGTACGAGTGGCAGTTGCGTCTGTATCCTGTAATCGAATATACGGGCTCCAAGGAATACCGCGACATAGAAGCGTCCAGGCGTCATGCTCGCGCACCTAACCCGTGTAGTATGATGCAAACAGACGGATTCTACCGTAATACACGGTGTAGGACCGTTTGTACGAGTGGCAGTTGCGTTTATATCCTGTAATCGGATATACGGGCTCCAAGGAATACCGCGACATAGAAGCGTCCAGGCGTCATGCTCGCGCACCTAACCCGTGTAGTATGATGCAAACAGACGGATTCTACCGTAATACACGGTGTAGGACCGTTTGTACGAGTGGCAGTTGCGTTTATATCCTGTAATCGGATATATGGGCTCCCAGGCATATCGCGACATAGAAGCGCCCAGGCGTCATGCTGGCGCATGTAACCCGTGTAGTTTGATGCAAACAGACGGATTCTACAGCAATACAACGTTTTGGACCGTCTGTACGAGTGGCAGTTGCGTTTATATCCTGTAATCGGATATATGAGCTCCCAGGCGTATCGCGGCATAGAAGCGTCCAGGCGTCATGCTCGCGCACATAACCCGTGTAGTTTGATGCAAAGAGACGGATTCTACCGTAATACAATGCGTAGGGCCGTTTGTACGAGTGGCAGTTGCGTGTATATCCTGTAATCGAATATATGGGCTCCCAGGAATATCGCGACATAGAAGCCTCCAGGCGTCATGCTCGCGCACGTAACCCGTGTAGTTTGATGCAAACAGACGGATTCCACCGCAATGAAACGTGTAGGACCGTTTGTACGAGTGGCAGTTGCGTCTGTATCCTGTAATCGGATATACGGGCTCCAAGGAATACCGCGACATAGAAGCGTCCAGGCGTCATGCTCGCGCCCCTAACCCGTGTAGTTTGATGCAAACAGACGGATTCTACCGTAATAAAACGTGTAGGACCGTTTGTACGAGTGGCAGTTGCGTTTATATCCTGTAATCGGATATACAGGCTCCAAGGAATATCGCGACATAGAAGCGTCCAGGCGTCATGCTCGCGCACCTAACCCGTGTAGTATGATGCAAACAGACGGATTCCACCGTAATGAAACGTGTAGGACCGTTTGTACGAGTGGCAGTTGCGTCTGTATCCTGTAATCGGATATACGGGCTCCAAGGAATACCGCGACATAGAAGCGTCCAGGCGTCATGCTCGCGCCCCTAACCCATGTAGTATGATGCAAACAGACGGATTCTACCGTAATACACGGTGTAGGACCGTTTGTACGAGTGGCAGTTGCGTTTATATCCTGTAGTCGGATATATGGGCTCCCAGGCATATCGCGACATAGAAGCGCCCAGGCGTCATGCTGGCGCATGTAACCCGTGTAGTTTGATGCAAACAGACGGATTCTACAGCAATACAACGTGTTGGACCGTCTGTACGAGTGGCAGTTGCGTGTATATCCTGTAATCGAATATATGGGCTCCCAGGAATATCGCGACATAGAAGCGTCCAGGCGTCATGCTCGCGCACGTAACCCGTGTAGTTTGATGCAAACAGACGGATTCCACCGTAATGAAACGTGTAGGACCGTTTGTACGAGTGGCAGTTGCGTCTGTATCCTGTAATCGGATATACGGGCTCCAAGGAATACCGCGACATAGAAGCGTCCAGGCGTCATGCTCGCGCCCCTAACCCGTGTAGTTTGATGCAAACAGACGGATTCTACCGTAATAAAACGTGTAGGACCGTTTGTACGAGTGGCAGTTGCGTTTATATCCTGTAATCGGATATACAGGCTCCAAGGAATATCGCGACATAGAAGCGTCCAGGCGTCATGCTCGCGCACCTAACCCGTGTAGTATGATGCAAACAGACGGATTCTACCGTAATACACGGTGTAGGACCGTTTGTACGAGTGGCAGTTGCGTTTATATCCTGTAATCGGATATACGGGCTCCAAGGAATACCGCGACATAGAAGCGTCCAGGCGTCATGCTCGCGCACCTAACCCGTGTAGTATGATGCAAGCAGACGGATTCTACCGTAATACACGGTGTAGGACCGTTTGTACGAGTGGCAGTTGCGTTTATATCCTGTAATCGGATATATGGGCTCCCAGGCATATCGCGACATAGAAGCGCCCAGGCGTCATGCTGGCGCATGTAACCCGTGTAGTTTGATGCAAACAGACGGATTCTACAGCAATACAACGTGTTGGACCGTCTGTACGAGTGGCAGTTGCGTTTATATCCTGTAATCGGATATATGAGCTCCCAGGCGTATCGCGGCATAGAAGCGTCCAGGCGTCATGCTCGCGCACATAACCCGTGTAGTTTGATGCAAAGAGACGGATTCTACCGTAATACAATGCGTAGGGCCGTTTGTACGAGTGGCAGTTGCGTGTATATCCTGTAATCGAATATATGGGCTCCCAGGAATATCGCGACATAGAAGCCTCCAGGCGTCATGCTCGCGCACGTAACCCGTGTAGTTTGATGCAAACAGACGGATTCCACCGCAATGAGACGTGTAGGACCGTTTGTACGAGTGGCAGTTGCGTCTGTATCCTGTAATCGGATATACGGGCTCCAAGGAATACCGCGACATAGAAGCGTCCAGGCGTCATGCTCGCGCCCCTAACCCGTGTAGTTTGATGCAAACAGACGGATTCTACCGTAATAAAACGTGTAGGACCGTTTGTACGAGTGGCAGTTGCGTTTATATCCTGTAATCGGATATACAGGCTCCAAGGAATATCGCGACATAGAAGCGTCCAGGCGTCATGCTCGCGCACCTAACCCGTGTAGTATGATGCAAACAGACGGATTCCACCGTAATGAAACGTGTAGGACCGTTTGTACGAGTGGCAGTTGCGTCTGTATCCTGTAATCGGATATACGGGCTCCAAGGAATACCGCGACATAGAAGCGTCCAGGCGTCATGCTCGCGCCCCTAACCCATGTAGTATGATGCAAACAGACGGATTCTACCGTAATACACGGTGTAGGACCGTTTGTACGAGTGGCAGTTGCGTTTATATCCTGTAGTCGGATATATGGGCTCCCAGGCATATCGCGACATAGAAGCGCCCAGGCGTCATGCTGGCGCATGTAACCCGTGTAGTTTGATGCAAACAGACGGATTCTACAGCAATACAACGTGTTGGACCGTCTGTACGAGTGGCAGTTGCGTGTATATCCTGTAATCGAATATATGGGCTCCCAGGAATATCGCGACATAGAAGCGTCCAGGCGTCATGCTCGCGCACGTAACCCGTGTAGTTTGATGCAAACAGACGGATTCCACCGTAATGAAACGTGTAGGACCGTTTGTACGAGTGGCAGTTGCGTCTGTATCCTGTAATCGGATATACGGGCTCCAAGGAATACCGCGACATAGAAGCGTCCAGGCGTCATGCTCGCGCCCCTAACCCGTGTAGTTTGATGCAAACAGACGGATTCTACCGTAATAAAACGTGTAGGACCGTTTGTACGAGTGGTAGTTGCGTTTATATCCTGTAATCGGATATACAGGCTCCAAGGAATATCGCGACATAGAAGCGTCCAGGCGTCATGCTCGCGCACCTAACCCGTGTAGTTTGATGCAAACAGACGGATTCTACCGTAATACAACGTGTAGGACCGTTTGTACGAGTGGCAGTTGCGTTTATATCCTGAAATCGGATATATAGGCTCCCAGGCATATCGCGACATAGAAGCGTCCAGGCGTCATGCTCGCGCACGTAACCCGTGTAGTTTCATGCAAACAGACGGATTCTAACGTAATACAACGTGTAGGACCGTTTGTACGAGTGGCAGTTGCGTTTATATCCTGAAATCGGATATGTAGGCTCCCAGGCATATCGCGACATAGAAGCGTCCAGGCGTCATGCTCGCGCACGTAACCCGTGTAGTTTCATGCAAACAGACGGATTCTAACGTAATACAACGTGTAGGACCGTTTGTACGAGTGGCAGTTGCGTTTAAATCCTGAAATCGGATATATGGGCTCCCAGGCATATCGCGACATAGAAGCGCCCAGGCGTCATGCTGGCGCATGTAACCCGTGTAACTTCATGCAAACAGACGGATTCTAACGTAATAAAACGTGTAGGACCGTTTGTACGAGTGGCAGTTGCGTTTATATCCTGTAATCGGATATACGGGCTCCAAGGAGTACCGCGACATAGAAGCGTCCAGGCGTCATGCTCGCGCACCTAACCCGTGTAGTTTGATGCAAACAGACGGATTCTACCGTAATACAACGTGTAGGACCGTTTGTACGAGTGGCAGTTGCGTCTGTATCCTGTAATCGCATATACGGGCTCCAAGGAATACCGCGACATAGAAGCGTCCAGGCGTCATGCTCGCGCCCCTAACCCGTGTAGTTTGATGCAAACAGACGGATTCTACCGTAATAAAACGTGTAGGACCGTTTGTACGAGTGGCAGTTGCGTTTATATCCTGTAATCGGATATACAGGCTCCAAGGAATATCGCGACATAGAAGCGTCCAGGCGTCATGCTCGCGCACCTAACCCGTGTAGTATGATGCAAACAGACGGATTCTACCGTAATACACGGTGTAGGACCGTTTGTACGAGTGGCAGTTGCGTTTATATCCTGTAATCGGATATATGGGCTCCCAGGCATATCGCGACATAGAAGCGCCCAGGCGTCATGCTGGCGCATGTAACCCGTGTAGTTTGATGCAAACAGACGGATTCTACAGCAATACAACGTGTTGGACCGTCTGTACGAGTGGCAGTTGCGTTTATATCCTGTAATCGGATATATGAGCTCCCAGGCGTATCGCGGCATAGAAGCGTCCAGGCGTCATGCTCGCGCACATAACCCGTGTAGTTTGATGCAAAGAGACGGATTCTACCGTAATACAATGCGTAGGGCCGTTTGTACGAGTGGCAGTTGCGTGTATATCCTGTAATCGAATATATGGGCTCCCAGGAATATCGCGACATAGAAGCCTCCAGGCGTCATGCTCGCGCACGTAACCCGTGTAGTTTGATTCAAACAGACGGATTCCACCGCAATGAAACGTGTAGGACCGTTTGTACGAGTGGCAGTTGCGTCTGTATCCTGTAATCGGATATACGGGCTCCAAGGAATACCGCGACATAGAAGCGTCCAGGCGTCATGCTCGCGCCCCTAACCCGTGTAGTTTGATGCAAACAGACGGATTCTACCGTAATAAAACGTGTAGGACCGTTTGTACGAGTGGCAGTTGCGTTTATATCCTGTAATCGGATATACGGGCTCCAAGGAATACCGCGACATAGAAGCGTCCAGGCGTCATGCTCGCGCACCTAACCCGTGTAGTATGATGCAAACAGACGGATTCTACCGTAATACACGGTGTAGGACCGTTTGTACGAGTGGCAGTTGCGTTTATATCCTGTAATCGGATATATGGGCTCCCAGGCATATCGCGACATAGAAGCGCCCAGGCGTCATGCTGGCGCATGTAACCCGTGTAGTTTGATGCAAACAGACGGATTCTACAGCAATACAACGTGTTGGACCGTCTGTACGAGTGGCAGTTGCGTTTATATCCTGTAATCGGATATATGAGCTCCCAGGCGTATCGCGGCATAGAAGCGTCCAGGCGTCATGCTCGCGCACATAACCCGTGTAGTTTGATGCAAAGAGACGGATTCTACCGTAATACAATGCGTAGGGCCGTTAGTACGAGTGGCAGTTGCGTGTATATCCTGTAATCGAATATACAGGCTCCAAGGAATATCGCGACATAGAAGCGTCCAGGCGTCATGCTCGCGCACCTAACCCGTGTAGTATGATGCAAACAGACGGATTCTACCGTAATACACGGTGTAGGACCGTTTGTACGAGTGGCAGTTGCGTTTATATCCTGTAATCGGATATACGGGCTCCAAGGAATACCGCGACATAGAAGCGTCCAGGCGTCATGCTCGCGCACCTAACCCGTGTAGTATGATGCAAACAGACGGATTCTACCGTAATACACGGTGTAGGACCGTTTGTACGAGTGGCAGTTGCGTTTATATCCTGTAATCGGATATATGGGCTCCCAGGCATATCGCGACATAGAAGCGCCCAGGCGTCATGCTGGCGCATGTAACCCGTGTAGTTTGATGCAAACAGACGGATTCTACAGCAATACAACGTGTTGGACCGTCTGTACGAGTGGCAGTTGCGTTTATATCCTGTAATCGGATATATGAGCTCCCAGGCGTATCGCGGCATAGAAGCGTCCAGGCGTCATGCTCGCGCACATAACCCGTGTAGTTTGATGCAAAGAGACGGATTCTACCGTAATACAATGCGTAGGGCCGTTTGTACGAGTGGCAGTTGCGTGTATATCCTGTAATCGAATATATGGGCTCCCAGGAATATCGCGACATAGAAGCCTCCAGGCGTCATGCTCGCGCACGTAACCCGTGTAGTTTGATTCAAACAGACGGATTCCACCGCAATGAAACGTGTAGGACCGTTTGTACGAGTGGCAGTTGCGTCTGTATCCTGTAATCGGATATACGGGCTCCAAGGAATACCGCGACATAGAAGCGTCCAGGCGTCATGCTCGCGCCCCTAACCCGTGTAGTTTGATGCAAACAGACGGATTCTACCGTAATAAAACGTGTAGGACCGTTTGTACGAGTGGCAGTTGCGTTTATATCCTGTAATCGGATATACAGGCTCCAAGGAATATCGCGACATAGAAGCGTCCAGGCGTCATGCTCGCGCACCTACCCCGTGTAGTATGATGCAAACAGACGGATTCTACCGTAATACACGGTGTAGGACCGTTTGTACGAGTGGCAGTTGCGTTTATATCCTGTAGTCGGATATATGGGCTCCCAGGCATATCGCGACATAGAAGCGCCCAGGCGTCATGCTGGCGCATGTAACCCGTGTAGTTTGATGCAAACAGACGGATTCTACAGCAATACAACGTGTAGGACCGTTTGTACGAGTGGCAGTTGCGTCTGTATCCTGTAATCGGATATACGGGCTCCAAGGAATGCCGCGACATAGAAGCGTCCAGGCGTCATGCTCGCGCCCCTAACCCGTGTAGTATGATGCAAACAGACGGATTCTACCGTAATACACGGTGTAGGACCGTTTGTACGAGTGGCAGTTGCGTTTATATCCTGTAGTCGGATATATGGGCTCCCAGGCATATCGCGACATAGAAGCGCCCAGGCGTCATGCTGGCGCATGTAACCCGTGTAGTTTGATGCAAACAGACGGATTCTACAGCAATACAACGTGTTGGACCGTCTGTACGAGTGGCAGTTGCGTGTATATCCTGTAATCGAATATATGGGCTCCCAGGAATATCGCGACATAGAAGCGTCCAGGCGTCATGCTCGCGCACGTAACCCGTGTAGTTTGATGCAAACAGACGGATTCCACCGTAATGAAACGTGTAGGACCGTTTGTACGAGTGGCAGTTGCGTCTGTATCCTGTAATCGGATATACGGGCTCCAAGGAATACCGCGACATAGAAGCGTCCAGGCGTCATGCTCGCGCCCCTAACCCGTGTAGTTTGATGCAAACAGACGGATTCTACCGTAATAAAACGTGTAGGACCGTTTGTACGAGTGGCAGTTGCGTTTATATCCTGTAATCGGATATACAGGCTCCAAGGAATATCGCGACATAGAAGCGTCCAGGCGTCATGCTCGCGCACCTAACCCGTGTAGTTTGATGCAAACAGACGGATTCTACCGTAATACAACGTGTAGGACCGTTTGTACGAGTGGCAGTTGCGTTTATATCCTGAAATCGGATATATAGGCTCCCAGGCATATCGCGACATA
>CAXDIT010000055.1:0-123270 GCA_963989405.1 Trypoxylon attenuatum | reverse complement strand
TCACCAAAGCTTAAATCGCGTGTTTGGACGTGAAAAGACGAACGGAACACAGTCCCAACACGCAGGAGCAACCGCGGGCTCAGGAATCGCATTAGAATCGGAGTTTATCGCTTTATTGGGCCACAAACGCCATCTTCTCACTGCAACGTCCGATTCTCATTCACCAAAGCTTAAATCGCGTGTTTGGACGTGAAAAGACGAACGGAACACAGTCCTAACACGCAGGAGCAACCGGGGGCTCAGGAATTGCAATACAATCGGAGTTTATCGCTTTATTGGGCTACAAACGCCATCTTCTCACTGCAACGTCCGATTCTCATTTACCGAAGCTTAAATCGCATGTTTGGACGTGAAAAGTCGAACGGAACACAGTCCTAACACGCAGGAGCAACCGCGGGCTCAGGAATCGCAATACAATCGGAGTTTATCGCTTTATTCGGCCACAAACGCTATCTTCTCACTGCAACATCCGATTCTCATTCACCAAAGCTTAAATCGCGCGTTTTGACGTGAAAGGACGAACGGAACACAGCCCTAACACGCAGGAGCAACTGCGGGCTCAGGAATCGCAATAGAATCGGAGTTTATCGCCTTATTGGGCCACAAACGCTATCTTCTCACTGCAACGCCCGATTCTCATTCACGACCGCTCAAATCGCGTGCTTTGACGTAAAGAGACGAACGAAACACAGTCCTAACACGCAGGAGCAACCGCGGGCTCAAGAATCGCAATACAATCAGAGTTTATCGCTTTATTGGGCCACAAACGCCATCATCTCACTGAAACGTCCGATTTTCATTCACCGAAGCTCAATTCGCGTGTTTGGACGTGAAAAGACGAACGGAACACATTCCCAACACGCAGCAGCAACCGCGGGCTCAGGAATCGCATTAGAATCGGAGTTTATCGCTTTATTGGGCCACAAACGCTATCTTCTCACTGAAACGTCCGAATCTCATTCACGAAAGCTTAAATCGCGTGCTTTGACGTAAAGAGACGAACGAAACACAGTCCTAACACGCAGGAGCAACCGCGGGCTCAGGAATCGCAATACAATCAGAGTTTATCGCTTTATTGGGCCACAAACGCCATCTTCTCACTGCAACGTCCGATTCTCATTCACTAAAGCTTAAATCGCGTGTTTGGACGTGAAAAGTCGAACGGAACACAGTCCTAACACGCAGGAGCAACCGCAGGCTCAGGAATCGCAATAGAATCGGAGTTTATCCCCTTATTGGGCCACAAACGCTATCTTCTCACTGCAACGCCCGATTCTCATTCACGACCGCTCAAATCGCGTGGTTTGACGTGAAAAGACGAACGGAACAGAGTCCTAACACGCAGGAACAACCGCGGGCTCAAGAATCGCAATAGAATCGGAGTTTATCGCTTTACTGGGCCACAAACGCTATCGCCTCACTGAAACGTCCGATTCTCATTCACCAGAGCTTAAATCGCGTGTTTGGACGTGAAAAGTCGAACGGAACACAGTCCTAACACGCAGGAGCAACCGCAGGCTCAGGAATCGCAATAGAATCGGAGTTTATCGCCTTATTGGGCCACAAACGCTATCTTCTCACTGCAACGCCCGATTCTCATTCACGACCGCTCAAATCGCGTGCTTTGACGTAAAGAGACGAACGAAACACAGTCCTAACACGCAGGAGCAACCGCGGGCTCAAGAATCGCAATACAATCAGAGTTTATCGCTTTATTGGGCCACAAACGCCATCTTCTCACTGCAACGTCCGATTCTCATTCACCAAAGCTTAAATCGGGTGTTTGGACGTGAAAAGTCGAGCGGAACACAGTCCTAACACGCAGGAGCAACCGCAGGCTCAGGAATCGCAATAGAATCGGAGTTTATCGCCTTATTGGGCCACAAACGCTATCTTCTCACTGCAACGTCCGATTCTCATTCACGACTGCTCAAATCGCGTGGTTTGACGTGAAAAGACGAACGGAACAGAGTCCTAACACGCAGGAACAACCGCGGGCTCAAGAATCGCAATAGAATCGGAGTTTATCGCTTTACTGGGCCACAAACGCTATCGCCTCACTGAAACGTCCGATTTTTATTCACCGAAGCTTAATTCGCGTGTTGGACGTGGAAAGACGAACGGAACACAGTCCCAACACGCAGGAGCAACCGCGGGCTCAGGAATCGCATTAGAATCGGAGTTTATCGCTTTATTGGGCCACAAACGCTATCTTCACACTGCAACGTCCGATTTTCATTCACCAAAGCTTAAATCGAGCGGTTTGACGTGAGAAGACGAACGGAACACAGCCCTAACACGCAGGAGCAACCGCGGGCTCAGGAATCGCAATACAATCGGAGTTTATCGCCTTATTGGGCTGCAAACGCTATCTTCTCACTGCAACGTCCGATTCTCATTCACCAAAGCTTAAATCGCGCGTTTTGACGTGAAAAGACGAACGGAACACAGTCCTAACATGCAGGAGCAACCGCGGGCTCAGGAATCGTAATACAATCGGCGTTTATCGCTTTACTGGGCCACAAACGCTATCGAATCACTGAAACGTCCGATTTTCATTCACCGAAGCTCAATTCGCGTGTTTGGACGTGAAAAGACGAACGGAACACAGTCCCAACACGCAGGAGCAACCGCGGGCTCAGGAATCGCATTAGAATCGGAGTTTATCGCTTTATTGGGCCACAAACGCTATCTTCTCACTGAAACGTCCGAATCTCATTCACGAAAGCTTAAATCGCGTGCTTTGACGTAAAGAGACGAACGAAACACAGTCCTAACACGCAGGAGCAACCGCGGGCTCAGGAATCGCAATAAAATCAGAGTTTATCGCTTTATTGGGCCACAAACGCCATCTTCTCACTGCAACGTCCGATTCTCATTCACCAAAGCTTAAATCGCGTGTTTGGACGTGAAAAGTCGAACGGAACACAGTCCTAACACGCAGGAGCAACCGCAGGCTCAGGAATCGCAATAGAATCGGAGTTTATCGCCTTATTGGGCCACAAACGCTATCTTCTCACTGCAACGCCCGATTCTCATTCACGACCGCTCAAATCGCGTGGTTTGACGTGAAAAGACGAACGGAACAGAGTCCTAACACGCAGGAACAACCGCGGGCTCAAGAATCGCAATAGAATCGGAGTTTATCGCTTTACTGGGCCACAAACGCTATCGCCTCACTGAAACGTCCGATTTTTATTCACCGAAGCTTAATTCGCGTGTTGGACGTGAAAAGACGAACGGAACACAGTCCCAACACGCAGGAGCAACCGCGGCCTCAGGAATCGCTTTAGAATCGGAGTTTATCGCTTTATTGGGCCACAAACGCTATCTTCTCACTGCAACGTCCGATTTTCATTCACCAAAGCTTAAATCGCGCGGTTTGACGTGAGAAGACGAACGGAACACAGCCCTAACACGCAGGAGCAACCGCGGGCTCAGGAATCGCAATACAATCGGAGTTTATCGCCCTATTGGGCCACAAACGCTATCTTCTCACTGCAACGTCCGATTCTCATTCACCAAAGCTTAAATCGCGCGGTTTGACGTGAAAAGACGAACGGAACGCAGTCCTAACATGCAGGAGCAACCGCGGGCTCAGGAATCGCAATACAATCGGAGTTTATCGCTTTATTCGGCCACAAACGCTATCTTCTCACTGCAACGTCCGATTCTCATTTACCGAAGCTTAAATCGCATGTTTGGACGTGAAAAGTCGAACGGAACACAGTCCTAACACGCAGGAGCAACCGTGGGCTCAGGAATCGCGATACAATCGGAGTTTATCGCTATATTGGGCTACAAACGCTATTTTCTCACTGAAACGTCCGATTCTCATTCACCAAAGCTTAAATCGCGAGTTTTGACGTGACGAGACGAACGAAACACAGTCCTAACACGCAGGAGCAACCGCGGGCTCAGGAATCGCAATACAATCGGAGTTTATCGCTTTATTCGGCCACAAACGCTATCTTCTCACTGCAACATCCGATTCTCATTCACCAAAGCTGAAATCGCGCGTTTTGACGTGAAAAGACGAACGGAACACAGCCCTAACACGCAGGAGCAACTGCGGGTTCAGGAATCGCAATAGAATCGGAGTTTATCGCTTTATTATGCCACAGACGCTATCTTCCCACTGAAACGTCCGATTCTCAATCACCAAAGCTTAAATCGCGTGCTTTGACGTAAAGAGACGAACGAAACACAGTCCTAACATGCAGGAGCAACCGCGGGCTCAGGAATCGCAATACAATCGGAGTTTATCGCCTTACTGGGCCACAAACGCTATCTTCTCACTGCAACGTCCGATTCTCATTCACCAAAGCTTAAATCGCGTGTTTGGACGTGAAAAGACGAACGCAACACAGTCCCAACACGCAGGAGCAACCGCGGGCTCAGGAATCGCATTAGAATCGGAGTTTATCGCTTTATTGGGCCACAAACGCTATCTTCTCACTGCAACGTCCGATTCTCATTTACCGAAGCTTAAATCGCATGTTTGGACGTGAAAAGTCGAACGGAACACAGTCCTAACACGCAGGAGCAACCGTGGGCTCAGGAATCGCGATACAATCGGAGTTTATCGCTATATTGGGCTACAAACGCTATTTTCTCACTGAAACGTCCGATTCTCATTCACCAAAGCTTAAATCGCGAGTTTTGACGTGACGAGACGAACGAAACACAGTCCTAACACGCAGGAGCAACCGCGGGCTCAGGAATCGCAATACAATCGGAGTTTATCGCTTTATTCGGCCACAAACGCTATCTTCTCACTGCAACATCCGATTCTCATTCACCAAAGCTGAAATCGCGCGTTTTGACGTGAAAAGACGAACGGAACACAGCCCTAACACGCAGGAGCAACTGCGGGCTCAGGAATCGCAATAGAATCGGAGTTTATCGCTTTATTATGCCACAGACGCTATCTTCCCACTGAAACGTCCGATTCTCAATCACCAAAGCTTAAATCGCGTGCTTTGACGTAAAGAGACGAACGAAACACAGTCCTAACATGCAGGAGCAACCGCGGGCTCAGGAATCGCAATACAATCGGAGTTTATCGCCTTACTGGGCCACAAACGCTATCGCCTCACTGAAACGTCCGATTTTCATTCACCGAAGCTCAATTCGCGTGTTTGGACGTGAAAAGACGAACGGAACACAGTCCCAACACGCAGGAGCAACCGCGGGCTCAGGAATCGCAATACAATCGGAGTTTATCGCTTTATTCGGCCACAAACGCTATCTTCTCACTGCAACATCCGATTCTCATTCACCAAAGCTTAAATCGCGCGTTTTGACGTGAAAAGACGAACGGAACACAGTCCTAACACGCAGGAGCAACCGCGGGCTCAGGAATCGCAATACAATCGGAGTTTATCGCTTTATTGGGCCACAAACGCTATCTTCTCACTGCAACGTCCGATTCTCATTCACGAAAGCTTAAATCGCGTGCTTTGACGTAAAGAGACGAACGAAACACAGTCCTAACACGCAGGAGCAACCGCGGGCTCAGGAATCGCAATACAATCAGAGTTTATCGCTTTATTGGGCCACAAACGCCATCTTCTCACTGCAACGTCCGATTCTCATTCACCAAAGCTTAAATCGCGTGTTTGGACGTGAAAAGTCGAACGGAACACAGTCCTAACACGCAGGAGCAACCGCAGGCTCAGGAATCGCAATAGAATCGGAGTTTATCGCCTTATTGGGCCACAAACGCTATCTTCTCACTGCAACGCCCGATTCTCATTCACGACCGCTCAAATCGCGTGGTTTGACGTGAAAAGACGAACGGAACAGAGTCCTAACACGCAGGAACAACCGCGGGCTCAAGAATCGCAATAGAATCGGAGTTTATCGCTTTACTGGGCCACAAACGCTATCGCCTCACTGAAACGTCCGATTTTTATTCACCGAAGCTTAATTCGCGTGTTGGACGTCAAAAGACGAACGGAACACAGTCCCAACACGCAGGAGCAACCGCGGGCTCAGGAATCGCTTTAGAATCGGAGTTTATCGCTTTATTGGGCCACAAACGCTATCTTCTCACTGCAACGTCCGATTTTCATTCACCAAAGCTTAAATCGCGCGGTTTGACGTGAGAAGACGAACGGAACACAGCCCTAACACGCAGGAGCAACCGCGGGCTCAGGAATCGCAATACAATCGGAGTTTATCGCCCTATTGGGCCACAAACGCTATCTTCTCACTGCAACGTCCGATTCTCATTCACCAAAGCTTAAATCGCGCGGTTTGACGTGAAAAGACGAACGGAACGCAGTCCTAACATGCAGGAGCAACCGCGGGCTCAGGAATCGCAATACAATCGGAGTTTATCGCTTTATTCGGCCACAAACGCTATCTTCTCACTGCAACGTCCGATTCTCATTCACCAAAGCTTAAATCGCGTGTTTGGACGTGAAAAGACGAACGCAACACAGTCCCAACACGCAGGAGCAACCGCGGGCTCAGGAATCGCATTAGAATCGGAGTTTATCGCTTTATTGGGCCACAAACGCTATCTTCTCACTGCAACGTCCGATTCTCATTTACCGAAGCTTAAATCGCATGTTTGGACGTGAAAAGTCGAACGGAACACAGTCCTAACACGCAGGAGCAACCGTGGGCTCAGGAATCGCGATACAATCGGAGTTTATCGCTATATTGGGCTACAAACGCTATTTTCTCACTGAAACGTCCGATTCTCATTCACCAAAGCTTAAATCGCGAGTTTTGACGTGACGAGACGAACGAAACACAGTCCTAACACGCAGGAGCAACCGCGGGCTCAGGAATCGCAATACAATCGGAGTTTATCGCTTTATTCGGCCACAAACGCTATCTTCTCACTGCAACATCCGATTCTCATTCACCAAAGCTGAAATCGCGCGTTTTGACGTGAAAAGACGAACGGAACACAGCCCTAACACGCAGGAGCAACTGCGGGCTCAGGAATCGCAATAGAATCGGAGTTTATCGCTTTATTATGCCACAGACGCTATCTTCCCACTGAAACGTCCGATTCTCAATCACCAAAGCTTAAATCGCGTGCTTTGACGTAAAGAGACGAACGAAACACAGTCCTAACATGCAGGAGCAACCGCGGGCTCAGGAATCGCAATACAATCGGAGTTTATCGCCTTACTGGGCCACAAACGCTATCGCCTCACTGAAACGTCCGATTTTCATTCACCGAAGCTCAATTCGCGTGTTTGGACGTGAAAAGACGAACGGAACACAGTCCCAACACGCAGGAGCAACCGCGGGCTCAGGAATCGCAATACAATCGGAGTTTATCGCTTTATTCGGCCACAAACGCTATCTTCTCACTGCAACATCCGATTCTCATTCACCAAAGCTTAAATCGCGCGTTTTGACGTGAAAAGACGAACGGAACACAGTCCTAACACGCAGGAGCAACCGCGGGCTCAGGAATCGCAATACAATCGGAGTTTATCGCTTTATTGGGCCACAAACGCTATCTTCTCACTGAAACGTCCGAATCTCATTCACGAAAGCTTAAATCGCGTGCTTTGACGTAAAGAGACGAACGAAACACAGTCCTAACACGCAGGAGCAACCGCGGGCTCAGGAATCGCAATACAATCAGAGTTTATCGCTTTATTGGGCCACAAACGCCATCTTCTCACTGCAACGTCCGATTCTCATTCACCAAAGCTTAAATCGCGTGTTTGGACGTGAAAAGTCGAACGGAACACAGTCCTAACACGCAGGAGCAACCGCAGGCTCAGGAATCGCAATAGAATCGGAGTTTATCGCCTTATTGGGCCACAAACGCTATCTTCTCACTGCAACGCCCGATTCTCATTCACGACCGCTCAAATCGCGTGGTTTGGCGTGAAAAGACGAACGGAACAGAGCCCTAACACGCAGGAACAACCGCGGGCTCAAGAATCGCAATAGAATCGGAGTTTATCGCTTTACTGGGCCACAAA
The DNA here is from genome assembly GCA_963989405.1 of Trypoxylon attenuatum. Lineage (NCBI taxonomy): Eukaryota > Metazoa > Arthropoda > Insecta > Hymenoptera > Crabronidae > Trypoxylon > Trypoxylon attenuatum. Next base: position 115,306 of record CAXDIT010000055.1, on the reverse strand, counting down.
CGCTATCGCCTCACTGCAACGTCCGATTCTCATTTACCGAAGCTTAAATCGCATGTTTGGACGTGAAAAGTCGAACGGAACACAGTCCTAACACGCAGGAGCAACCGTGGGCTCAGGAATCGCGATACAATCGGAGTTTATCGCTATATTGGGCTACAAACGCTATTTTCTCACTGAAACGTCCGATTCTCATTCACCAAAGCTTAAATCGCGAGTTTTGACGTGACGAGACGAACGAAACACAGTCCTAACATGCAGGAGCAACCGCGGGCTCAGGAATCGCAATACAATCGGAGTTTATCGCCTTACTGGGCCACAAACGCTATCGCCTCACTGAAACGTCCGATTTTCATTCACCGAAGCTCAATTCGCGTGTTTGGACGTGAAAAGACGAACGGAACACAGTCCCAACACGCAGGAGCAACCGCGGGCTCAGGAATCGCAATACAATCGGAGTTTATCGCTTTATTCGGCCACAAACGCTATCTTCTCACTGCAACATCCGATTCTCATTCACCAAAGCTTAAATCGCGTGCTTTGACGTGAAAAGACGAACGAAACACAGTCCTAACACGCAGGAGCAACCGCGGGCTCAGGAATCGCATTAGAATCGGAGTTTATCGCTTTATTGGGCCACAAACGCCATCTTCTCACTGCAACGTCCGATTCTCATTCACCAAAGCTTAAATCGCGCGGTTTGACGTGAGAAGACGAACGGAACACAGCCCTAACACGCAGGAGCAACCGCGGGCTCAGGAATCGCAATACAATCGGAGTTTATCGCCTTATTGGGCCAGAAACGCTATCTTCTCACTGCAACGTCCGATTCTCATTCACCAAAGCTTAAATCGCGCGTTTTGACGTGAAAAGACGAACGGAGCACAGTCCTAACATGCAGGAGCAACCGCGGGCTCAGGAATCGTAATACAATCGGCGTTTATCGCTTTACTGGGCCACAAACGCTATCGAATCACTGAAACGTCCGATTTTCATTCACCGAAGCTCAATTCGCGTGTTTGGACGTGAAAAGACGAACGGAACACAGTCCCAACACGCAGGAGCAACCGCGGGCTCAGGAATCGCATTAGAATCAGAGTTTATCGCTATATTGGGCTACAAACGCTATTTTCTCACTGAAACGTCCGATTCTCATTCACCAAAGCTTAAATCGCGAGTTTTGACGTGACGAGACGAACGAAACACAGTCCTAACACGCAGGAGCAACCGCGGGCTCAGGAATCGCAATACAATCGGAGTTTATCGCTTTATTCGGCCACAAACGCTATCTTCTCACTGCAACATCCGATTCTCATTCACCAAAGCTGAAATCGCGCGTTTTGACGTGAAAAGACGAACGGAACACAGCCCTAACACGCAGGAGCAACTGCGGGCTCAGGAATCGCAATAGAATCGGAGTTTATCGCTTTATTATGCCACATTCGCTATCTTCCCACTGAAACGTCCGATTCTCAATCACCAAAGCTTAAATCGCGTGCTTTGACGTAAAGAGACGAACGAAACACAGTCCTAACATGCAGGAGCAACCGCGGGCTCAGGAATCGCAATACAATCGGAGTTTATCGCCTTACTGGGCCACAAACGCTATCGCCTCACTGAAACGTCCGATTTTCATTCACCGAAGCTCAATTCGCGTGTTTGGACGTGAAAAGACGAACGGAACACAGTCCCAACACGCAGGAGCAACCGCGGGCTCAGGAATCGCAATACAATCGGAGTTTATCGCTTTATTCGGCCACAAACGCTATCTTCTCACTGCAACATCCGATTCTCATTCACCAAAGCTTAAATCGCGCGGTTTGACGTGAAAAGACGAACGAAACACAGTCCTAACACGCAGGAGCAACCGCGGGCTCAGGAATCGCATTAGAATCGGAGTTTATCGCTTTATTATGCCACAGACGCTATCTTCCCACTGAAACGTCCGATTCTCATTCACCAAAGCTTAAATCGCGCGGTTTGACGTGAAAAGACGAACGAAACACAGTCCTAACACGCAGGAGCAACCGCGGGCTCAGGAATCGCATTAGAATCGGAGTTTATCGCTTTATTGGGCCACAAACGCCATCTTCTCACTGCAACGTCCGATTCTCATTCACCAAAGCTTAAATCGCGCGGTTTGACGTGAGAAGACGAACGGAACACAGCCCTAACACGCAGGAGCAACCGCGGGCTCAGGAATCGCAATACAATCGGAGTTTATCGCCTTATTGGGCCAGAAACGCTATCTTCTCACTGCAACGTCCGATTCTCATTCACCAAAGCTTAAATCGCGCGTTTTGACGTGAAAAGACGAACGGAACACAGTCCTAACATGCAGGAGCAACCGCGGGCTCAGGAATCGTAATACAATCGGCGTTTATCGCTTTACTGGGCCACAAACGCTATCGAATCACTGAAACGTCCGATTTTCATTCACCGAAGCTCAATTCGCGTGTTTGGACGTGAAAAGACGAACGGAACACAGTCCCAACACGCAGGAGCAACCGCGGGCTCAGGAATCGCATTAGAATCGGAGTTTATCGCTTTATTGGGCCACAAACGCCATCTTCTCACTGCAACGTCCGATTCTCATTCACCAAAGCTTAAATCGCGTGTTTGGACGTGAAAAGTCGAACGGAACACAGTCCTAACACGCAGGAACAACCGCGGGCTCAAGAATCGCAATAGAATCGGAGTTTATCGCTTTACTGGGCCACAAACGCTATCGCCTCACTGAAACGTCCGATTTTTATTCACCGAAGCTTAATTCGCGTGTTGGACGTGAAAAGACGAACGGAACACAGTCCCAACACGCAGGAGCAACCGCGGGCTCAGGAATCGCATTAGAATCGGAGTTTATCGCTTTATTGGGCCACAAACGCCATCTTCTCACTGCAACGTCCGATTCTCATTTACCGAAGCTTAAATCGCATGTTTGGACGTGAAAAGTCGAACGGAACACAGTCCTAACACGCAGGAGCAACCGCGGGCTCAGGAATTGCAATACAATCGGAGTTTATCGCTTTATTGGGCTACAAACGCTATCTTCTCACTGAAACGTCCGAATCTCATTCACGAAAGCTTAAATCGCGTGCTTTGACGTAAAGAGACGAACGAAACACAGTCCTAACACGCAGGAGCAACCGCGGGCTCAGGAATCGCAATACAATCAGAGTTTATCGCTTTATTGGGCCACAAACGCCATCTTCTCACTGCAACGTCCGATTCTCATTCACCAAAGCTTAAATCGCGTGTTTGGACGTGAAAAGTCGAACGGAACACAGTCCTAACACGCAGGAGCAACCGCAGGCTCAGGAATCGCAATAGAATCGGAGTTTATCGCCTTATTGGGCCACAAACGCTATCTTCTCACTGCAACGCCCGATTCTCATTCACGACCGCTCAAATCGCGTGGTTTGGCGTGAAAAGACGAACGGAACAGAGCCCTAACACGCAGGAACAACCGCGGGCTCAAGAATCGCAATAGAATCGGAGTTTATCGCTTTACTGGGCCACAAACGCTATCGCCTCACTGCAACGTCCGATTCTCATTTACCGAAGCTTAAATCGCATGTTTGGACGTGAAAAGTCGAACGGAACACAGTCCTAACACGCAGGAGCAACCGTGGGCTCAGGAATCGCGATGCAATCGGAGTTTATCGCTATATTGGGCTACAAACGCTATTTTCTCACTGAAACGTCCGATTCTCATTCACCAAAGCTTAAATCGCGAGTTTTGACGTGACGAGACGAACGAAACACAGTCCTAACATGCAGGAGCAACCGCGGGCTCAGGAATCGCAATACAATCGGAGTTTATCGCCTTACTGGGCCACAAACGCTATCGCCTCACTGAAACGTCCGATTTTCATTCACCGAAGCTCAATTCGCGTGTTTGGACGTGAAAAGACGAACGGAACACAGTCCCAACACGCAGGAGCAACCGCGGGCTCAGGAATCGCAATACAATCGGAGTTTATCGCTTTATTCGGCCACAAACGCTATCTTCTCACTGCAACATCCGATTCTCATTCACCAAAGCTTAAATCGCGTGCTTTGACGTGAAAAGACGAACGAAACACAGTCCTAACACGCAGGAGCAACCGCGGGCTCAGGAATCGCATTAGAATCGGAGTTTATCGCTTTATTGGGCCACAAACGCCATCTTCTCACTGCAACGTCCGATTCTCATTCACCAAAGCTTAAATCGCGCGGTTTGACGTGAGAAGACGAACGGAACACAGCCCTAACACGCAGGAGCAACCGCGGGCTCAGGAATCGCAATACAATCGGAGTTTATCGCCTTATTGGGCCAGAAACGCTATCTTCTCACTGCAACGTCCGATTCTCATTCACCAAAGCTTAAATCGCGCGTTTTGACGTGAAAAGACGAACGGAGCACAGTCCTAACATGCAGGAGCAACCGCGGGCTCAGGAATCGTAATACAATCGGCGTTTATCGCTTTACTGGGCCACAAACGCTATCGAATCACTGAAACGTCCGATTTTCATTCACCGAAGCTCAATTCGCGTGTTTGGACGTGAAAAGACGAACGGAACACAGTCCCAACACGCAGGAGCAACCGCGGGCTCAGGAATCGCATTAGAATCAGAGTTTATCGCTATATTGGGCTACAAACGCTATTTTCTCACTGAAACGTCCGATTCTCATTCACCAAAGCTTAAATCGCGAGTTTTGACGTGACGAGACGAACGAAACACAGTCCTAACACGCAGGAGCAACCGCGGGCTCAGGAATCGCAATACAATCGGAGTTTATCGCTTTATTCGGCCACAAACGCTATCTTCTCACTGCAACATCCGATTCTCATTCACCAAAGCTGAAATCGCGCGTTTTGACGTGAAAAGACGAACGGAACACAGCCCTAACACGCAGGAGCAACTGCGGGCTCAGGAATCGCAATAGAATCGGAGTTTATCGCTTTATTATGCCACAGACGCTATCTTCCCACTGAAACGTCCGATTCTCAATCACCAAAGCTTAAATCGCGTGCTTTGACGTAAAGAGACGAACGAAACACAGTCCTAACATGCAGGAGCAACCGCGGGCTCAGGAATCGCAATACAATCGGAGTTTATCGCCTTACTGGGCCACAAACGCTATCGCCTCACTGAAACGTCCGATTTTCATTCACCGAAGCTCAATTCGCGTGTTTGGACGTGAAAAGACGAACGGAACACAGTCCCAACACGCAGGAGCAACCGCGGGCTCAGGAATCGCAATACAATCGGAGTTTATCGCTTTATTCGGCCACAAACGCTATCTTCTCACTGCAACATCCGATTCTCATTCACCAAAGCTTAAATCGCGCGTTTTGACGTGAAAAGACGAACGGAACACAGTCCTAACACGCAGGAGCAACCGCGGGCTCAGGAATCGCAATACAATCGGAGTTTATCGCTTTATTGGGCCACAAACGCTATCTTCTCACTGAAACGTCCGAATCTCATTCACGAAAGCTTAAATCGCGTGCTTTGACGTAAAGAGACGAACGAAACACAGTCCTAACACGCAGGAGCAACCGCGGGCTCAGGAATCGCAATACAATCAGAGTTTATCGCTTTATTGGGCCACAAACGCCATCTTCTCACTGCAACGTCCGATTCTCATTCACCAAAGCTTAAATCGCGTGTTTGGACGTGAAAAGTCGAACGGAACACAGTCCTAACACGCAGGAGCAACCGCAGGCTCAGGAATCGCAATAGAATCGGAGTTTATCGCCTTATTGGGCCACAAACGCTATCTTCTCACTGCAACGCCCGATTCTCATTCACGACCGCTCAAATCGCGTGGTTTGGCGTGAAAAGACGAACGGAACAGAGCCCTAACACGCAGGAACAACCGCGGGCTCAAGAATCGCAATAGAATCGGAGTTTATCGCTTTACTGGGCCACAAACGCTATCGCCTCACTGCAACGTCCGATTCTCATTTACCGAAGCTTAAATCGCATGTTTGGACGTGAAAAGTCGAACGGAACACAGTCCTAACACGCAGGAGCAACCGTGGGCTCAGGAATCGCGATACAATCGGAGTTTATCGCTATATTGGGCTACAAACGCTATTTTCTCACTGAAACGTCCGATTCTCATTCACCAAAGCTTAAATCGCGAGTTTTGACGTGACGAGACGAACGAAACACAGTCCTAACATGCAGGAGCAACCGCGGGCTCAGGAATCGCAATACAATCGGAGTTTATCGCCTTACTGGGCCACAAACGCTATCGCCTCACTGAAACGTCCGATTTTCATTCACCGAAGCTCAATTCGCGTGTTTGGACGTGAAAAGACGAACGGAACACAGTCCCAACACGCAGGAGCAACCGCGGGCTCAGGAATCGCAATACAATCGGAGTTTATCGCTTTATTCGGCCACAAACGCTATCTTCTCACTGCAACATCCGATTCTCATTCACCAAAGCTTAAATCGCGTGCTTTGACGTGAAAAGACGAACGAAACACAGTCCTAACACGCAGGAGCAACCGCGGGCTCAGGAATCGCATTAGAATCGGAGTTTATCGCTTTATTGGGCCACAAACGCCATCTTCTCACTGCAACGTCCGATTCTCATTCACCAAAGCTTAAATCGCGCGGTTTGACGTGAGAAGACGAACGGAACACAGCCCTAACACGCAGGAGCAACCGCGGGCTCAGGAATCGCAATACAATCGGAGTTTATCGCCTTATTGGGCCAGAAACGCTATCTTCTCACTGCAACGTCCGATTCTCATTCACCAAAGCTTAAATCGCGCGTTTTGACGTGAAAAGACGAACGGAGCACAGTCCTAACATGCAGGAGCAACCGCGGGCTCAGGAATCGTAATACAATCGGCGTTTATCGCTTTACTGGGCCACAAACGCTATCGAATCACTGAAACGTCCGATTTTCATTCACCGAAGCTCAATTCGCGTGTTTGGACGTGAAAAGACGAACGGAACACAGTCCCAACACGCAGGAGCAACCGCGGGCTCAGGAATCGCATTAGAATCAGAGTTTATCGCTATATTGGGCTACAAACGCTATTTTCTCACTGAAACGTCCGATTCTCATTCACCAAAGCTTAAATCGCGAGTTTTGACGTGACGAGACGAACGAAACACAGTCCTAACACGCAGGAGCAACCGCGGGCTCAGGAATCGCAATACAATCGGAGTTTATCGCTTTATTCGGCCACAAACGCTATCTTCTCACTGCAACATCCGATTCTCATTCACCAAAGCTGAAATCGCGCGTTTTGACGTGAAAAGACGAACGGAACACAGCCCTAACACGCAGGAGCAACTGCGGGCTCAGGAATCGCAATAGAATCGGAGTTTATCGCTTTATTATGCCACATTCGCTATCTTCCCACTGAAACGTCCGATTCTCAATCACCAAAGCTTAAATCGCGTGCTTTGACGTAAAGAGACGAACGAAACACAGTCCTAACATGCAGGAGCAACCGCGGGCTCAGGAATCGCAATACAATCGGAGTTTATCGCCTTACTGGGCCACAAACGCTATCGCCTCACTGAAACGTCCGATTTTCATTCACCGAAGCTCAATTCGCGTGTTTGGACGTGAAAAGACGAACGGAACACAGTCCCAACACGCAGGAGCAACCGCGGGCTCAGGAATCGCAATACAATCGGAGTTTATCGCTTTATTCGGCCACAAACGCTATCTTCTCACTGCAACATCCGATTCTCATTCACCAAAGCTTAAATCGCGCGGTTTGACGTGAAAAGACGAACGAAACACAGTCCTAACACGCAGGAGCAACCGCGGGCTCAGGAATCGCATTAGAATCGGAGTTTATCGCTTTATTATGCCACAGACGCTATCTTCCCACTGAAACGTCCGATTCTCATTCACCAAAGCTTAAATCGCGCGGTTTGACGTGAAAAGACGAACGAAACACAGTCCTAACACGCAGGAGCAACCGCGGGCTCAGGAATCGCATTAGAATCGGAGTTTATCGCTTTATTGGGCCACAAACGCCATCTTCTCACTGCAACGTCCGATTCTCATTCACCAAAGCTTAAATCGCGCGGTTTGACGTGAGAAGACGAACGGAACACAGCCCTAACACGCAGGAGCAACCGCGGGCTCAGGAATCGCAATACAATCGGAGTTTATCGCCTTATTGGGCCAGAAACGCTATCTTCTCACTGCAACGTCCGATTCTCATTCACCAAAGCTTAAATCGCGCGTTTTGACGTGAAAAGACGAACGGAACACAGTCCTAACATGCAGGAGCAACCGCGGGCTCAGGAATCGTAATACAATCGGCGTTTATCGCTTTACTGGGCCACAAACGCTATCGAATCACTGAAACGTCCGATTTTCATTCACCGAAGCTCAATTCGCGTGTTTGGACGTGAAAAGACGAACGGAACACAGTCCCAACACGCAGGAGCAACCGCGGGCTCAGGAATCGCATTAGAATCGGAGTTTATCGCTTTATTGGGCCACAAACGCCATCTTCTCACTGCAACGTCCGATTCTCATTCACCAAAGCTTAAATCGCGTGTTTGGACGTGAAAAGTCGAACGGAACACAGTCCTAACACGCAGGAACAACCGCGGGCTCAAGAATCGCAATAGAATCGGAGTTTATCGCTTTACTGGGCCACAAACGCTATCGCCTCACTGAAACGTCCGATTTTTATTCACCGAAGCTTAATTCGCGTGTTGGACGTGAAAAGACGAACGGAACACAGTCCCAACACGCAGGAGCAACCGCGGGCTCAGGAATCGCATTAGAATCGGAGTTTATCGCTTTATTGGGCCACAAACGCCATCTTCTCACTGCAACGTCCGATTCTCATTTACCGAAGCTTAAATCGCATGTTTGGACGTGAAAAGTCGAACGGAACACAGTCCTAACACGCAGGAGCAACCGCGGGCTCAGGAATTGCAATACAATCGGAGTTTATCGCTTTATTGGGCTACAAACGCTATCTTCTCACTGAAACGTCCGAATCTCATTCACGAAAGCTTAAATCGCGTGCTTTGACGTAAAGAGACGAACGAAACACAGTCCTAACACGCAGGAGCAACCGCGGGCTCAGGAATCGCAATACAATCAGAGTTTATCGCTTTATTGGGCCACAAACGCCATCTTCTCACTGCAACGTCCGATTCTCATTCACCAAAGCTTAAATCGCGTGTTTGGACGTGAAAAGTCGAACGGAACACAGTCCTAACACGCAGGAGCAACCGCAGGCTCAGGAATCGCAATAGAATCGGAGTTTATCGCCTTATTGGGCCACAAACGCTATCTTCTCACTGCAACGCCCGATTCTCATTCACGACCGCTCAAATCGCGTGGTTTGGCGTGAAAAGACGAACGGAACAGAGCCCTAACACGCAGGAACAACCGCGGGCTCAAGAATCGCAATAGAATCGGAGTTTATCGCTTTACTGGGCCACAAACGCTATCGCCTCACTGCAACGTCCGATTCTCATTTACCGAAGCTTAAATCGCATGTTTGGACGTGAAAAGTCGAACGGAACACAGTCCTAACACGCAGGAGCAACCGTGGGCTCAGGAATCGCGATGCAATCGGAGTTTATCGCTATATTGGGCTACAAACGCTATTTTCTCACTGAAACGTCCGATTCTCATTCACCAAAGCTTAAATCGCGAGTTTTGACGTGACGAGACGAACGAAACACAGTCCTAACATGCAGGAGCAACCGCGGGCTCAGGAATCGCAATACAATCGGAGTTTATCGCCTTACTGGGCCACAAACGCTATCGCCTCACTGAAACGTCCGATTTTCATTCACCGAAGCTCAATTCGCGTGTTTGGACGTGAAAAGACGAACGGAACACAGTCCCAACACGCAGGAGCAACCGCGGGCTCAGGAATCGCAATACAATCGGAGTTTATCGCTTTATTCGGCCACAAACGCTATCTTCTCACTGCAACATCCGATTCTCATTCACCAAAGCTTAAATCGCGTGCTTTGACGTGAAAAGACGAACGAAACACAGTCCTAACACGCAGGAGCAACCGCGGGCTCAGGAATCGCATTAGAATCGGAGTTTATCGCTTTATTGGGCCACAAACGCCATCTTCTCACTGCAACGTCCGATTCTCATTCACCAAAGCTTAAATCGCGCGGTTTGACGTGAGAAGACGAACGGAACACAGCCCTAACACGCAGGAGCAACCGCGGGCTCAGGAATCGCAATACAATCGGAGTTTATCGCCTTATTGGGCCAGAAACGCTATCTTCTCACTGCAACGTCCGATTCTCATTCACCAAAGCTTAAATCGCGCGTTTTGACGTGAAAAGACGAACGGAGCACAGTCCTAACATGCAGGAGCAACCGCGGGCTCAGGAATCGTAATACAATCGGCGTTTATCGCTTTACTGGGCCACAAACGCTATCGAATCACTGAAACGTCCGATTTTCATTCACCGAAGCTCAATTCGCGTGTTTGGACGTGAAAAGACGAACGGAACACAGTCCCAACACGCAGGAGCAACCGCGGGCTCAGGAATCGCATTAGAATCAGAGTTTATCGCTATATTGGGCTACAAACGCTATTTTCTCACTGAAACGTCCGATTCTCATTCACCAAAGCTTAAATCGCGAGTTTTGACGTGACGAGACGAACGAAACACAGTCCTAACACGCAGGAGCAACCGCGGGCTCAGGAATCGCAATACAATCGGAGTTTATCGCTTTATTCGGCCACAAACGCTATCTTCTCACTGCAACATCCGATTCTCATTCACCAAAGCTGAAATCGCGCGTTTTGACGTGAAAAGACGAACGGAACACAGCCCTAACACGCAGGAGCAACTGCGGGCTCAGGAATCGCAATAGAATCGGAGTTTATCGCTTTATTATGCCACAGACGCTATCTTCCCACTGAAACGTCCGATTCTCAATCACCAAAGCTTAAATCGCGTGCTTTGACGTAAAGAGACGAACGAAACACAGTCCTAACATGCAGGAGCAACCGCGGGCTCAGGAATCGCAATACAATCGGAGTTTATCGCCTTACTGGGCCACAAACGCTATCGCCTCACTGAAACGTCCGATTTTCATTCACCGAAGCTCAATTCGCGTGTTTGGACGTGAAAAGACGAACGGAACACAGTCCCAACACGCAGGAGCAACCGCGGGCTCAGGAATCGCAATACAATCGGAGTTTATCGCTTTATTCGGCCACAAACGCTATCTTCTCACTGCAACATCCGATTCTCATTCACCAAAGCTTAAATCGCGCGGTTTGACGTGAAAAGACGAACGAAACACAGTCCTAACACGCAGGAGCAACCGCGGGCTCAGGAATCGCATTAGAATCGGAGTTTATCGCTTTATTATGCCACAGACGCTATCTTCCCACTGAAACGTCCGATTCTCATTCACCAAAGCTTAAATCGCGCGGTTTGACGTGAAAAGACGAACGAAACACAGTCCTAACACGCAGGAGCAACCGCGGGCTCAGGAATCGCATTAGAATCGGAGTTTATCGCTTTATTGGGCCACAAACGCCATCTTCTCACTGCAACGTCCGATTCTCATTCACCAAAGCTTAAATCGCGCGGTTTGACGTGAGAAGACGAACGGAACACAGCCCTAACACGCAGGAGCAACCGCGGGCTCAGGAATCGCAATACAATCGGAGTTTATCGCCTTATTGGGCCAGAAACGCTATCTTCTCACTGCAACGTCCGATTCTCATTCACCAAAGCTTAAATCGCGCGTTTTGACGTGAAAAGACGAACGGAACACAGTCCTAACATGCAGGAGCAACCGCGGGCTCAGGAATCGTAATACAATCGGCGTTTATCGCTTTACTGGGCCACAAACGCTATCGAATCACTGAAACGTCCGATTTTCATTCACCGAAGCTCAATTCGCGTGTTTGGACGTGAAAAGACGAACGAAACACAGTCCCAACACGCAGGAGCAACCGCGGGCTCAGGAATCGCATTAGAATCGGAGTTTATCGCTTTATTGGGCCACAAACGCCATCTTCTCACTGCAACGTCCGATTCTCATTCACCAAAGCTTAAATCGCGTGTTTGGACGTGAAAAGTCGAACGGAACACAGTCCTAACACGCAGGAGCAACCGCAGGCTCAGGAATCGCAATAGAATCGGAGTTTATCGCCTTATTGGGCCACAAACGCTATCTTCTCACTGCAACGCCCGATTCTCATTCACGACCGCTCAAATCGCGTGGTTTGACGTGAAAAGACAAACGGAACAGAGTCCTAACACGCAGGAACAACCGCGGGCTCAAGAATCGCAATAGAATCGGAGTTTATCGCTTTACTGGGCCACAAACGCTATCGCCTCACTGAAACGTCCGATTTTTATTCACCGAAGCTTAATTCGCGTGTTGGACGTGAAAAGACGAACGGAACACAGTCCCAACACGCAGGAGCAACCGCGGGCTCAGGAATCGCATTAGAATCGGAGTTTATCGCTTTATTGGGCCACAAACGCCATCTTCTCACTGCAACGTCCGATTCTCATTTACCGAAGCTTAAATCGCATGTTTGGACGTGAAAAGTCGAACGGAACACAGTCCTAACACGCAGGAGCAACCGCGGGCTCAGGAATTGCAATACAATCGGAGTTTATCGCTTTATTGGGCTACAAACGCTATCTTCTCACTGAAACGTCCGAATCTCATTCACGAAAGCTTAAATCGCGTGCTTTGACGTAAAGAGACGAACGAAACACAGTCCTAACACGCAGGAGCAACCGCGGGCTCAGGAATCGCAATACAATCAGAGTTTATCGCTTTATTGGGCCACAAACGCCATCTTCTCACTGCAACGTCCGATTCTCATTCACCAAAGCTTAAATCGCGTGTTTGGACGTGAAAAGTCGAACGGAACACAGTCCTAACACGCAGGAGCAACCGCAGGCTCAGGAATCGCAATAGAATCGGAGTTTATCGCCTTATTGGGCCACAAACGCTATCTTCTCACTGCAACGCCCGATTCTCATTCACGACCGCTCAAATCGCGTGGTTTGACGTGAAAAGACGAACGGAACAGAGTCCTAACACGCAGGAACAACCGCGGGCTCAAGAATCGCAATAGAATCGGAGTTTATCGCTTTACTGGGCCACAAACGCTATCGCCTCACTGAAACGTCCGATTCTCATTCACCAAAGCTTAAATCGCGTGTTTGGACGTGAAAAGTCGAACGGAACACAGTCCTAACACGCAGGAGCAACCGCAGGCTCAGGAATCGCAATAGAATCGGAGTTTATCGCCTTATTGGGCCACAAACGCTATCTTCTCACTGCAACGCCCGATTCTCATTCACGACCGCTCAAATCGCGTGCTTTGACGTAAAGAGACGAACGAAACACAGTCCTAACACGCAGGTGCAACCGCGGGCTCAAGAATCGCAATACAATCAGAGTTTATCGCTTTATTGGGCCACAAACGCCATCTTCTCACTGAAACGTCCGATTTTCATTCACCGAAGCTCAATTCGCGTGTTTGGACGTGAAAAGACGAACGGAACACAGTCCCAACACGCAGGAGCAACCGCGGGCTCAGGAATCGCATTAGAATCGGAGTTTATCGCTTTATTAGGGCCACAAACGCTATCTTCTCACTGAAACGTCCGAATCTCATTCACGAAAGCTTAAATCGCGTGCTTTGACGTAAAGAGACGAACGAAACACAGTCCTAACACGCAGGAGCAACCGCGGGCTCAGGAATCGCAATACAATCAGAGTTTATCGCTTTATTGGGCCACAAACGCCATCTTCTCACTGCAACGTCCGATTCTCATTCACCAAAGCTTAAATCGCGTGTTTGGACGTGAAAAGTCGAACGGAACACAGTCCTAACACGCAGGAGCAACCGCAGGCTCAGGAATCGCAATAGAATCGGAGTTTATCGCCTTATTGGGCCACAAACGCTATCTTCTCACTGCAACGCCCGATTCTCATTCACGACCGCTCAAATCGCGTGGTTTGACGTGAAAAGACGAACGGAACAGAGTCCTAACACGCAGGAACAACCGCGGGCTCAAGAATCGCAATAGAATCGGAGTTTATCGCTTTACTGGGCCACAAACGCTATCGCCTCACTGAAACGTCCGATTCTCATTCACCAAAGCTTAAATCGCGTGTTTGGACGTGAAAAGTCGAACGGAACACAGTCCTAACACGCAGGAGCAACCGCAGGCTCAGGAATCGCAATAGAATCGGAGTTTATCGCCTTATTGGGCCACAAACGCTATCTTCTCACTGCAACGCCCGATTCTCATTCACGACCGCTCAAATCGCGTGGTTTGACGTGAAAAGACGAACGGAACAGAGTCCTAACACGCAGGAACAACCGCGGGCTCAAGAATCGCAATAGAATCGGAGTTTATCGCTTTACTGGGCCACAAACGCTATCGCCTCACTGAAACGTCCGATTCTCATTCACCAAAGCTTAAATCGCGTGTTTGGACGTGAAAAGTCGAACGGAACACAGTCCTAACACGCAGGAGCAACCGCAGGCTCAGGAATCGCAATAGAATCGGAGTTTATCGCCTTATTGGGCCACAAACGCTATCTTCTCACTGCAACGCCCGATTCTCATTCACGACCGCTCAAATCGCGTGCTTTGACGTAAAGAGACGAACGAAACACAGTCCTAACACGCAGGAGCAACCGCGGGCTCAAGAATCGCAATACAATCAGAGTTTATCGCTTTATTGGGCCACAAACGCCATCTTCTCACTGCAACGTCCGATTCTCATTCACCAAAGCTTAAATCGGGTGTTTGGACGTGAAAAGTCGAGCGGAACACAGTCCTAACACGCAGGAGCAACCGCAGGCTCAGGAATCGCAATAGAATCGGAGTTTATCGCCTTATTGGGCCACAAACGCTATCTTCTCACTGCAACGTCCGATTCTCATTCACGACCGCTCAAATCGCGTGGTTTGACATGAAAAGACGAACGGAACAGAGTCCTAACACGCAGGAACAACCGCGGGCTCAAGAATCGCAATAGAATCGGAGTTTATCGCTTTACTGGGCCACAAACGCTATCGCCTCACTGAAACGTCCGATTTTTATTCACCGAAGCTTAATTCGCGTGTTGGACGTGGAAAGACGAACGGAACACAGTCCCAACACGCAGGAGCAACCGCGGGCTCAGGAATCGCATTAGAATCGGAGTTTATCGCTTTATTGGGCCACAAACGCTATCTTCTCACTGCAACGTCCGATTTTCATTCACCAAAGCTTAAATCGAGTGATTTGACGTGAGAAGACGAACGGAACACAGCCCTAACACGCAGGAGCAACCGCGGGCTCAGGAATCGCAATACAATCGGAGTTTATCGCCTTATTGGGCTGCAAACGCTATCTTCTCACTGCAACGTCCGATTCTCATTCACCAAAGCTTAAATCGCGCGTTTTGACGTGAAAAGACGAACGGAACACAGTCCTAACATGCAGGAGCAACCGCGGGCTCAGGAATCGCAATACAATCGGAGTTTATCGCTGTATTGGGCCACAAACGCCATCTTCTCACTGAAACGTCCGATTCTCATTCACCAAAGCTTAAATCGCGTGTTTGGA
The DNA here is from genome assembly GCA_963989405.1 of Trypoxylon attenuatum. Taxonomy (NCBI): domain Eukaryota; kingdom Metazoa; phylum Arthropoda; class Insecta; order Hymenoptera; family Crabronidae; genus Trypoxylon; species Trypoxylon attenuatum. The sequence goes on along the minus strand of CAXDIT010000055.1, from coordinate 99,728 downwards.
CGTGAAAAGACGAACGGAACACAGTCCCAACACGCAGGAGCAACCGCGGGCTCAGGAATCGCATTAGAATCGGAGTTTATCGCTTTATTGGGCCACAAACGCCATCTTCTCACTGCAACGTCCGATTCTCATTTACCGAAGCTTAAATCGCGTGGTTGGACGTGAAAAGTCGAACGGAACACAGTCCTAACACGCATGAGCAACCGCGGGCTCAGGAATTGCAATACAATCGGAGTTTATCGCTTTATTGGGCTACAAACGCCATCTTCTCACTGCAACGTCCGATTCTCATTTACCGAAGCTTAAATCGCATGTTTGGACGTGAAAAGTCGAACGGAACACAGTCCTAACACGCAGGAGCAACCGCGGGCTCAGGAATCGCAATACAATCGGAGTTTATCGCTTTATTCGGCCACAAACGCTATCTTCTCACTGCAACATCCGATTCTCATTCACCAAAGCTTAAATCGCGCGTTTTGACGTGAAAAGACGAACGGAACACCGTCCTAACACGCAGGAGCAACCGCGGGCTCAGGAATCGCATTAGAATCGGAGTTTATCGCTTTATTGGGCCACAAACGCTATCTTCTCACTGCAACGTCCGATTTTCATTCACCAAAGCTTAAATCGAGCGGTTTGACGTGAGACGACGAACGGAACACAGCCCTAACACGCAGGAGCAACCGCGGGCTCAGAAATCGCAATACAATCGGAGTTTATCGCTGTATTGGGCCACAAACGCTATCTTCTCACTGCAACGTCCGATTTTCATTCACCAAAGCTTAAATCGCGCGGTTTGACGTGAGAAGACGAACGGAACACAGCCCTAACACGCAGGAGCAACCGCGGGTTCAGGAATCGCAATACAATCGGAGTGTATCGCCTTATTGGGCCACAAACGTTATCTTCTCACTGCAACGTCCGATTCTCATTCACCAAAGCTTAAATCGCGCGTTTTGACGTGAAAAGACGAACGGAACACAGTCCTAACATGCAGGAGCAACCGCGGGCTCAGGAATCGCAATACAATCGGAGTTTATCGCTTTACTGGGCCACAAACGCTATCGCCTCACTGAAACGTCCGATTTTCATTCACCGAAGCTCAATTCGCGTGTTTGGACGTGAAAAGACGAACGGAACACAGTCCCAACACGCAGGAGCAACCGCGGGCTCAGGAATTGCAATACAATCGGAGTTTATCGCTGTATTGGGCCACAAACGCCATCTTCTCACTGAAACGTCCGATTCTCATTCACCAAAGCTTAAATCGCGTGTTTGGACGTGAAAAGACGAACGGAACACAGTCCCAACACGCAGGAGCAACCGCGGGCTCAGGAATCGCATTAGAATCGGAGTTTATCGCTTTATTGGGCCACAAACGCCATCTTCTCACTGCAACGTCCGATTCTCATTCACCAAAGCTTAAATCGCGTGTTTGGACGTGAAAAGACGAACGGAACACAGTCCTAACACGCAGGAGCAACCGGGGGCTCAGGAATTGCAATACAATCGGAGTTTATCGCTTTATTGGGCTACAAACGCCATCTTCTCACTGCAACGTCCGATTCTCATTTACCGAAGCTTAAATCGCATGTTTGGACGTGAAAAGTCGAACGGAACACAGTCCTAACACGCAGGAGCAACCGCGGGCTCAGGAATCGCAATACAATCGGAGTTTATCGCTTTATTCGGCCACAAACGCTATCTTCTCACTGCAACATCCGATTCTCATTCACCAAAGCTTAAATCGCGCGTTTTGACGTGAAAGGACGAACGGAACACAGCCCTAACACGCAGGAGCAACTGCGGGCTCAGGAATCGCAATAGAATCGGAGTTTATCGCCTTATTGGGCCACAAACGCTATCTTCTCACTGCAACGCCCGATTCTCATTCACGACCGCTCAAATCGCGTGCTTTGACGTAAAGAGACGAACGAAACACAGTCCTAACACGCAGGAGCAACCGCGGGCTCAAGAATCGCAATACAATCAGAGTTTATCGCTTTATTGGGCCACAAACGCCATCTTCTCACTGAAACGTCCGATTTTCATTCACCGAAGCTCAATTCGCGTGTTTGGACGTGAAAAGACGAACGGAACACATTCCCAACACGCAGCAGCAACCGCGGGCTCAGGAATCGCATTAGAATCGGAGTTTATCGCTTTATTGGGCCACAAACGCTATCTTCTCACTGAAACGTCCGAATCTCATTCACGAAAGCTTAAATCGCGTGCTTTGACGTAAAGAGACGAACGAAACACAGTCCTAACACGCAGGAGCAACCGCGGGCTCAGGAATCGCAATACAATCAGAGTTTATCGCTTTATTGGGCCACAAACGCCATCTTCTCACTGCAACGTCCGATTCTCATTCACTAAAGCTTAAATCGCGTGTTTGGACGTGAAAAGTCGAACGGAACACAGTCCTAACCCGCAGGAGCAACCGCAGGCTCAGGAATCGCAATAGAATCGGAGTTTATCCCCTTATTGGGCCACAAACGCTATCTTCTCACTGCAACGCCCGATTCTCATTCACGAACGCTCAAATCGCGTGGTTTGACGTGAAAAGACGAACGGAACAGAGTCCTAACACGCAGGAACAACCGCGGGCTCAAGAATCGCAATAGAATCGGAGTTTATCGCTTTACTGGGCCACAAACGCTATCGCCTCACTGAAACGTCCGATTCTCATTCACCAAAGCTTAAATCGCGTGTTTGGACGTGAAAAGTCGAACGGAACACAGTCCTAACACGCAGGAGCAACCGCAGGCTCAGGAATCGCAATAGAATCGGAGTTTATCGCCTTATTGGGCCACAAACGCTATCTTCTCACTGCAACGCCCGATTCTCATTCACGACCGCTCAAATCGCGTGCTTTGACGTAAAGAGACGAACGAAACACAGTCCTAACACGCAGGAGCAACCGCGGGCTCAAGAATCGCAATACAATCAGAGTTTATCGCTTTATTGGGCCACAAACGCCATCTTCTCACTGCAACGTCCGATTCTCATTCACCAAAGCTTAAATCGGGTGTTTGGACGTGAAAAGTCGAGCGGAACACAGTCCTAACACGCAGGAGCAACCGCAGGCTCAGGAATCGCAATAGAATCGGAGTTTATCGCCTTATTGGGCCACAAACGCTATCTTCTCACTGCAACGTCCGATTCTCATTCACGACCGCTCAAATCGCGTGGTTTGACGTGAAAAGACGAACGGAACAGAGTCCTAACACGCAGGAACAACCGCGGGCTCAAGAATCGCAATAGAATCGGAGTTTATCGCTTTACTGGGCCACAAACGCTATCGCCTCACTGAAACGTCCGATTTTTATTCACCGAAGCTTAATTCGCGTGTTGGACGTGGAAAGACGAACGGAACACAGTCCCAACACGCAGGAGCAACCGCGGGCTCAGGAATCGCATTAGAATCGGAGTTTATCGCTTTATTGGGCCACAAACGCTATCTTCACACTGCAACGTCCGATTTTCATTCACCAAAGCTTAAATCGAGCGGTTTGACGTGAGAAGACGAACGGAACACAGCCCTAACACGCAGGAGCAACCGCGGGCTCAGGAATCGCAATACAATCGGAGTTTATCGCCTTATTGGGCTGCAAACGCTATCTTCTCACTGCAACGTCCGATTCTCATTCACCAAAGCTTAAATCGCGCGTTTTGACGTGAAAAGACGAACGGAACACAGTCCTAACATGCAGGAGCAACCGCGGGCTCAGGAATCGTAATACAATCGGCGTTTATCGCTTTACTGGGCCACAAACGCTATCGAATCACTGAAACGTCCGATTTTCATTCACCGAAGCTCAATTCGCGTGTTTGGACGTGAAAAGACGAACGGAACACAGTCCCAACACGCAGGAGCAACCGCGGGCTCAGGAATCGCATTGGAATCGGAGTTTATCGCTTTATTGGGCCACAAACGCTATCTTCTCACTGAAACGTCCGAATCTCATTCACGAAAGCTTAAATCGCGTGCTTTGACGTAAAGAGACGAACGAAACACAGTCCTAACACGCAGGAGCAACCGCGGGCTCAGGAATCGCAATACAATCAGAGTTTATCGCTTTATTGGGCCACAAACGCCATCTTCTCACTGAAACGTCCGATTTTCATTCACCGAAGCTCAATTCGCGTGTTTGGACGTGAAAAGACGAACGGAACACATTCCCAACACGCAGCAGCAACCGCGGGCTCAGGAATCGCATTAGAATCGGAGTTTATCGCTTTATTGGGCCACAAACGCTATCTTCTCACTGAAACGTCCGAATCTCATTCACGAAAGCTTAAATCGCGTGCTTTGACGTAAAGAGACGAACGAAACACAGTCCTAACACGCAGGAGCAACCGCGGGCTCAGGAATCGCAATACAATCAGAGTTTATCGCTTTATTGGGCCACAAACGCCATCTTCTCACTGCAACGTCCGATTCTCATTCACTAAAGCTTAAATCGCGTGTTTGGACGTGAAAAGTCGAACGGAACACAGTCCTAACCCGCAGGAGCAACCGCAGGCTCAGGAATCGCAATAGAATCGGAGTTTATCCCCTTATTGGGCCACAAACGCTATCTTCTCACTGCAACGCCCGATTCTCATTCACGAACGCTCAAATCGCGTGGTTTGACGTGAAAAGACGAACGGAACAGAGTCCTAACACGCAGGAACAACCGCGGGCTCAAGAATCGCAATAGAATCGGAGTTTATCGCTTTACTGGGCCACAAACGCTATCGCCTCACTGAAACGTCCGATTCTCATTCACCAAAGCTTAAATCGCGTGTTTGGACGTGAAAAGTCGAACGGAACACAGTCCTAACACGCAGGAGCAACCGCAGGCTCAGGAATCGCAATAGAATCGGAGTTTATCGCCTTATTGGGCCACAAACGCTATCTTCTCACTGCAACGCCCGATTCTCATTCACGACCGCTCAAATCGCGTGCTTTGACGTAAAGAGACGAACGAAACACAGTCCTAACACGCAGGAGCAACCGCGGGCTCAAGAATCGCAATACAATCAGAGTTTATCGCTTTATTGGGCCACAAACGCCATCTTCTCACTGCAACGTCCGATTCTCATTCACCAAAGCTTAAATCGGGTGTTTGGACGTGAAAAGTCGAGCGGAACACAGTCCTAACACGCAGGATCAACCGCAGGCTCAGGAATCGCAATAGAATCGGAGTTTATCGCCTTATTGGGCCACAAACGCTATCTTCTCACTGCAACGTCCGATTCTCATTCACGACCGCTCAAATCGCGTGGTTTGACGTGAAAAGACGAACGGAACAGAGTCCTAACACGCAGGAACAACCGCGGGCTCAAGAATCGCAATAGAATCGGAGTTTATCGCTTTACTGGGCCACAAACGCTATCGCCTCACTGAAACGTCCGATTTTTATTCACCGAAGCTTAATTCGCGTGTTGGACGTGGAAAGACGAACGGAACACAGTCCCAACACGCAGGAGCAACCGCGGGCTCAGGAATCGCATTAGAATCGGAGTTTATCGCTTTATTGGGCCACAAACGCTATCTTCACACTGCAACGTCCGATTTTCATTCACCAAAGCTTAAATCGAGCGGTTTGACGTGAGAAGACGAACGGAACACAGCCCTAACACGCAGGAGCAACCGCGGGCTCAGGAATCGCAATACAATCGGAGTTTATCGCCTTATTGGGCTGCAAACGCTATCTTCTCACTGCAACGTCCGATTCTCATTCACCAAAGCTTAAATCGCGCGTTTTGACGTGAAAAGACGAACGGAACACAGTCCTAACATGCAGGAGCAACCGCGGGCTCAGGAATCGTAATACAATCGGCGTTTATCGCTTTACTGGGCCACAAACGCTATCGAATCACTGAAACGTCCGATTTTCATTCACCGAAGCTCAATTCGCGTGTTTGGACGTGAAAAGACGAACGGAACACAGTCCCAACACGCAGGAGCAACCGCGGGCTCAGGAATCGCATTGGAATCGGAGTTTATCGCTTTATTGGGCCACAAACGCTATCTTCTCACTGAAACGTCCGAATCTCATTCACGAAAGCTTAAATCGCGTGCTTTGACGTAAAGAGACGAACGAAACACAGTCCTAACACGCAGGAGCAACCGCGGGCTCAGGAATCGCAATACAATCAGAGTTTATCGCTTTATTGGGCCACAAACGCCATCTTCTCACTGCAACGTCCGATTCTCATTCACCAAAGCTTAAATCGCGTGTTTGGACGTGAAAAGTCGAACGGAACACAGTCCTAACACGCAGGAGCAACCGCAGGCTCAGGAATCGCAATAGAATCGGAGTTTATCGCCTTATTGGGCCACAAACGCTATCTTCTCACTGCAACGCCCGATTCTCATTCACGACCGCTCAAATCGCGTGCTTTGACGTGAAAAGACGAACGGAACAGAGTCCTAACACGCAGGAACAACCGCGGGCTCAAGAATCGCAATAGAATCGGAGTTTATCGCTTTACTGGGCCACAAACGCTATCGCCTCACTGAAACGTCCGATTTTTATTCACCGAAGCTTAATTCGCGTGTTGGACGTGAAAAGACGAACGGAACACAGTCCCAACACGCAGGAGCAACCGCGGGCTCAGGAATCGCTTTAGAATCGGAGTTTATCGCTTTATTGGGCCACAAACGCTATCTTCTCACTGCAACGTCCGATTTTCATTCACCAAAGCTTAAATCGCGCGGTTTGACGTGAGAAGACGAACGGAACACAGCCCTAACACGCAGGAGCAACCGCGGGCTCAGGAATCGCAATACAATCGGAGTTTATCGCCCTATTGGGCCACAAACGCTATCTTCTCACTGCAACGGCCGATTCTCATTCACCAAAGCTTAAATCGCGCGGTTTGACGTGAAAAGACGAACGGAACGCAGTCCTAACATGCAGGAGCAACCGCGGGCTCAGGAATCGCAATACAATCGGAGTTTATCGCTTTATTCGGCCACAAACGCTATCTTCTCACTGCAACGTCCGATTCTCATTCACCAAAGCTTAAATCGCGTGTTTGGACGTGAAAAGACGAACGCAACACAGTCCCAACACGCAGGAGCAACCGCGGGCTCAGGAATCGCATTAGAATCGGAGTTTATCGCTTTATTGGGCCACAAACGCTATCTTCTCACTGCAACGTCCGATTCTCATTTACCGAAGCTTAAATCGCATGTTTGGACGTGAAAAGTCGAACGGAACACAGTCCTAACACGCAGGAGCAACCGTGGGCTCAGGAATCGCGATACAATCGGAGTTTATCGCTATATTGGGCTACAAACGCTATTTTCTCACTGAAACGTCCGATTCTCATTCACCAAAGCTTAAATCGCGAGTTTTGACGTGACGAGACGAACGAAACACAGTCCTAACACGCAGGAGCAACCGCGGGCTCAGGAATCGCAATACAATCGGAGTTTATCGCTTTATTCGGCCACAAACGCTATCTTCTCACTGCAACATCCGATTCTCATTCACCAAAGCTGAAATCGCGCGTTTTGACGTGAAAAGACGAACGGAACACAGCCCTAACACGCAGGAGCAACTGCGGGCTCAGGAATCGCAATAGAATCGGAGTTTATCGCTTTATTATGCCACAGACGCTATCTTCCCACTGAAACGTCCGATTCTCAATCACCAAAGCTTAAATCGCGTGCTTTGACGTAAAGAGACGAACGAAACACAGTCCTAACATGCAGGAGCAACCGCGGGCTCAGGAATCGCAATACAATCGGAGTTTATCGCCTTACTGGGCCACAAACGCTATCTTCTCACTGCAACGTCCGATTCTCATTCACCAAAGCTTAAATCGCGTGTTTGGACGTGAAAAGACGAACGCAACACAGTCCCAACACGCAGGAGCAACCGCGGGCTCAGGAATCGCATTAGAATCGGAGTTTATCGCTTTATTGGGCCACAAACGCTATCTTCTCACTGCAACGTCCGATTCTCATTTACCGAAGCTTAAATCGCATGTTTGGACGTGAAAAGTCGAACGGAACACAGTCCTAACACGCAGGAGCAACCGTGGGCTCAGGAATCGCGATACAATCGGAGTTTATCGCTATATTGGGCTACAAACGCTATTTTCTCACTGAAACGTCCGATTCTCATTCACCAAAGCTTAAATCGCGAGTTTTGACGTGACGAGACGAACGAAACACAGTCCTAACACGCAGGAGCAACCGCGGGCTCAGGAATCGCAATACAATCGGAGTTTATCGCTTTATTCGGCCACAAACGCTATCTTCTCACTGCAACATCCGATTCTCATTCACCAAAGCTGAAATCGCGCGTTTTGACGTGAAAAGACGAACGGAACACAGCCCTAACACGCAGGAGCAACTGCGGGCTCAGGAATCGCAATAGAATCGGAGTTTATCGCTTTATTATGCCACAGACGCTATCTTCCCACTGAAACGTCCGATTCTCAATCACCAAAGCTTAAATCGCGTGCTTTGACGTAAAGAGACGAACGAAACACAGTCCTAACATGCAGGAGCAACCGCGGGCTCAGGAATCGCAATACAATCGGAGTTTATCGCCTTACTGGGCCACAAACGCTATCGCCTCACTGAAACGTCCGATTTTCATTCACCGAAGCTCAATTCGCGTGTTTGGACGTGAAAAGACGAACGGAACACAGTCCCAACACGCAGGAGCAACCGCGGGCTCAGGAATCGCAATACAATCGGAGTTTATCGCTTTATTCGGCCACAAACGCTATCTTCTCACTGCAACATCCGATTCTCATTCACCAAAGCTTAAATCGCGCGTTTTGACGTGAAAAGACGAACGGAACACAGTCCTAACACGCAGGAGCAACCGCGGGCTCAGGAATCGCAATACAATCGGAGTTTATCGCTTTATTGGGCCACAAACGCTATCTTCTCACTGCAACGTCCGATTCTCATTCACGAAAGCTTAAATCGCGTGCTTTGACGTAAAGAGACGAACGAAACACAGTCCTAACACGCAGGAGCAACCGCGGGCTCAGGAATCGCAATACAATCAGAGTTTATCGCTTTATTGGGCCACAAACGCCATCTTCTCACTGCAACGTCCGATTCTCATTCACCAAAGCTTAAATCGCGTGTTTGGACGTGAAAAGTCGAACGGAACACAGTCCTAACACGCAGGAGCAACCGCAGGCTCAGGAATCGCAATAGAATCGGAGTTTATCGCCTTATTGGGCCACAAACGCTATCTTCTCACTGCAACGCCCGATTCTCATTCACGACCGCTCAAATCGCGTGGTTTGACGTGAAAAGACGAACGGAACAGAGTCCTAACACGCAGGAACAACCGCGGGCTCAAGAATCGCAATAGAATCGGAGTTTATCGCTTTACTGGGCCACAAACGCTATCGCCTCACTGAAACGTCCGATTTTTATTCACCGAAGCTTAATTCGCGTGTTGGACGTCAAAAGACGAACGGAACACAGTCCCAACACGCAGGAGCAACCGCGGGCTCAGGAATCGCTTTAGAATCGGAGTTTATCGCTTTATTGGGCCACAAACGCTATCTTCTCACTGCAACGTCCGATTTTCATTCACCAAAGCTTAAATCGCGCGGTTTGACGTGAGAAGACGAACGGAACACAGCCCTAACACGCAGGAGCAACCGCGGGCTCAGGAATCGCAATACAATCGGAGTTTATCGCCCTATTGGGCCACAAACGCTATCTTCTCACTGCAACGTCCGATTCTCATTCACCAAAGCTTAAATCGCGCGGTTTGACGTGAAAAGACGAACGGAACGCAGTCCTAACATGCAGGAGCAACCGCGGGCTCAGGAATCGCAATACAATCGGAGTTTATCGCTTTATTCGGCCACAAACGCTATCTTCTCACTGCAACGTCCGATTCTCATTCACCAAAGCTTAAATCGCGTGTTTGGACGTGAAAAGACGAACGCAACACAGTCCCAACACGCAGGAGCAACCGCGGGCTCAGGAATCGCATTAGAATCGGAGTTTATCGCTTTATTGGGCCACAAACGCTATCTTCTCACTGCAACGTCCGATTCTCATTTACCGAAGCTTAAATCGCATGTTTGGACGTGAAAAGTCGAACGGAACACAGTCCTAACACGCAGGAGCAACCGTGGGCTCAGGAATCGCGATACAATCGGAGTTTATCGCTATATTGGGCTACAAACGCTATTTTCTCACTGAAACGTCCGATTCTCATTCACCAAAGCTTAAATCGCGAGTTTTGACGTGACGAGACGAACGAAACACAGTCCTAACACGCAGGAGCAACCGCGGGCTCAGGAATCGCAATACAATCGGAGTTTATCGCTTTATTCGGCCACAAACGCTATCTTCTCACTGCAACATCCGATTCTCATTCACCAAAGCTGAAATCGCGCGTTTTGACGTGAAAAGACGAACGGAACACAGCCCTAACACGCAGGAGCAACTGCGGGCTCAGGAATCGCAATAGAATCGGAGTTTATCGCTTTATTATGCCACAGACGCTATCTTCCCACTGAAACGTCCGATTCTCAATCACCAAAGCTTAAATCGCGTGCTTTGACGTAAAGAGACGAACGAAACACAGTCCTAACATGCAGGAGCAACCGCGGGCTCAGGAATCGCAATACAATCGGAGTTTATCGCCTTACTGGGCCACAAACGCTATCGCCTCACTGAAACGTCCGATTTTCATTCACCGAAGCTCAATTCGCGTGTTTGGACGTGAAAAGACGAACGGAACACAGTCCCAACACGCAGGAGCAACCGCGGGCTCAGGAATCGCAATACAATCGGAGTTTATCGCTTTATTCGGCCACAAACGCTATCTTCTCACTGCAACATCCGATTCTCATTCACCAAAGCTTAAATCGCGCGTTTTGACGTGAAAAGACGAACGGAACACAGTCCTAACACGCAGGAGCAACCGCGGGCTCAGGAATCGCAATACAATCGGAGTTTATCGCTTTATTGCGCCACAAACGCTATCTTCTCACTGCAACGTCCGATTCTCATTTACCGAAGCTTAAATCGCATGTTTGGACGTGAAAAGACGAACGGAACACACCCCTAACACGCAGGAGCAACTGCGGGCTCAGGAATCGCAATAGAATCGGAGTTTATCGCTTTATTATGCCACAGACGCTATCTTCCCACTGAAACGTCCGATTCTCATTCACCAAAGCTTAAATCGCGCGGTTTGACGTGAAAAGACGAACGAAACACAGTCCTAACACGCAGGAGCAACCGTGGGCTCAGGAATCGCGATACAATCGGAGTTTATCGCTATATTGGGCTACAAACGCTATTTTCTCACTGAAACGTCCGATTCTCATTCACCAAAGCTTAAATCGCGAGTTTTGACGTGACGAGACGAACGAAACACAGTCCTAACATGCAGGAGCAACCGCGGGCTCAGGAATCGCAATACAATCGGAGTTTATCGCCTTACTGGGCCACAAACGCTATCGCCTCACTGAAACGTCCGATTTTCATTCACCGAAGCTCAATTCGCGTGTTTGGACGTGAAAAGACGAACGGAACACAGTCCCAACACGCAGGAGCAACCGCGGGCTCAGGAATCGCAATACAATCGGAGTTTATCGCTTTATTCGGCCACAAACGCTATCTTCTCACTGCAACATCCGATTCTCATTCACCAAAGCTTAAATCGCGTGCTTTGACGTGAAAAGACGAACGAAACACAGTCCTAACACGCAGGAGCAACCGCGGGCTCAGGAATCGCATTAGAATCGGAGTTTATCGCTTTATTGGGCCACAAACGCCATCTTCTCACTGCAACGTCCGATTCTCATTCACCAAAGCTTAAATCGCGCGGTTTGACGTGAGAAGACGAACGGAACACAGCCCTAACACGCAGGAGCAACCGCGGGCTCAGGAATCGCAATACAATCGGAGTTTATCGCCTTATTGGGCCAGAAACGCTATCTTCTCACTGCAACGTCCGATTCTCATTCACCAAAGCTTAAATCGCGCGTTTTGACGTGAAAAGACGAACGGAGCACAGTCCTAACATGCAGGAGCAACCGCGGGCTCAGGAATCGTAATACAATCGGCGTTTATCGCTTTACTGGGCCACAAACGCTATCGAATCACTGAAACGTCCGATTTTCATTCACCGAAGCTCAATTCGCGTGTTTGGACGTGAAAAGACGAACGGAACACAGTCCCAACACGCAGGAGCAACCGCGGGCTCAGGAATCGCATTAGAATCGGAGTTTATCGCTATATTGGGCTACAAACGCTATTTTCTCACTGAAACGTCCGATTCTCATTCACCAAAGCTTAAATCGCGAGTTTTGACGTGACGAGACGAACGAAACACAGTCCTAACACGCAGGAGCAACCGCGGGCTCAGGAATCGCATTAGAATCGGAGTTTATCGCTTTATTATGCCACAGACGCTATCTTCCCACTGAAACGTCCGATTCTCATTCACCAAAGCTTAAATCGCGCGGTTTGACGTGAAAAGACGAACGAAACACAGTCCTAACACGCAGGAGCAACCGCGGGCTCAGGAATCGCATTAGAATCGGAGTTTATCGCTTTATTGGGCCACAAACGCCATCTTCTCACTGCAACGTCCGATTCTCATTCACCAAAGCTTAAATCGCGCGGTTTGACGTGAGAAGACGAACGGAACACAGCCCTAACACGCAGGAGCAACCGCGGGCTCAGGAATCGCAATACAATCGGAGTTTATCGCCTTATTGGGCCAGAAACGCTATCTTCTCACTGCAACGTCCGATTCTCATTCACCAAAGCTTAAATCGCGCGTTTTGACGTGAAAAGACGAACGGAACACAGTCCTAACATGCAGGAGCAACCGCGGGCTCAGGAATCGTAATACAATCGGCGTTTATCGCTTTACTGGGCCACAAACGCTATCGAATCACTGAAACGTCCGATTTTCATTCACCGAAGCTCAATTCGCGTGTTTGGACGTGAAAAGACGAACGGAACACAGTCCCAACACGCAGGAGCAACCGCGGGCTCAGGAATCGCATTAGAATCGGAGTTTATCGCTTTATTGGGCCACAAACGCCATCTTCTCACTGCAACGTCCGATTCTCATTCACCAAAGCTTAAATCGCGTGTTTGGACGTGAAAAGTCGAACGGAACACAGTCCTAACACGCAGGAGCAACCGCAGGCTCAGGAATCGCAATAGAATCGGAGTTTATCGCCTTATTGGGCCACAAACGCTATCTTCTCACTGCAACGCCCGATTCTCATTCACGACCGCTCAAATCGCGTGGTTTGACGTGAAAAGACAAACGGAACAGAGTCCTAACACGCAGGAACAACCGCGGGCTCAAGAATCGCAATAGAATCGGAGTTTATCGCTTTACTGGGCCACAAACGCTATCGCCTCACTGAAACGTCCGATTTTTATTCACCGAAGCTTAATTCGCGTGTTGGACGTGAAAAGACGAACGGAACACAGTCCCAACACGCAGGAGCAACCGCGGGCTCAGGAATCGCATTAGAATCGGAGTTTATCGCTTTATTGGGCCACAAACGCCATCTTCTCACTGCAACGTCCGATTCTCATTTACCGAAGCTTAAATCGCATGTTTGGACGTGAAAAGTCGAACGGAACACAGTCCTAACACGCAGGAGCAACCGCGGGCTCAGGAATTGCAATACAATCGGAGTTTATCGCTTTATTGGGCTACAAACGCTATCTTTTCACTGAAACGTCCGATTCTCATTCACCAAAGCTTAAACCGCGCGTTTTGACGTGAAAAGACGAACGCAACACAGTCCTAACACGCAGGAGCAACCGCGGGCTCAGGAATCGCATTAGAATCGGAGTTTATCGCTTTATTGGGCCACAAACGCTATCTTCTCACTGCAACGTCCGATTCTCATTTACCGAAGCTTAAATCGCGTGGTTGGACGTGAAAAGTCGAACGGAACACAGTCCTAACACGCAGGAGCAACCGCGGGCTCAGGAATTGCAATACAATCGGAGTTTATCGCTTTATTGGGCTACAAACGCTATCTTTTCACTGAAACGTCCGATTCTCATTCACCAAAGCTTAAATCGCGCGTTTTGACGTGAAAAGACGAACGGAACACAGTCCTAACACGCAGGAGCAACCGCGGGCTCAGGAATCGCATTAGAATCGGAGTTTATCGCTTTATTGGGCCACAAACGCCATCTTCTCACTGCAACGTCCGATTCTTATTCACCAAACCTTAAATCGCGTGTTTGGACGTGAAAAGACGAACGGAACACAGTCCCAACACGCAGGAGCAACCGCGGGCTCAGGAATCGCATTAGAATCGGAGTTTATCGCTTTATTGGGCCACAAACGCTATCTTCTCACTGCAACGTCCGATTCTCATTTACCGAAGCTTAAATCGCGTGGTTGGACGTGAAAAGTCGAACGGAACACAGTCCTAACACGCAGGAGCAACCGCGGGCTCAGGAATTGCAATACAATCGGAGTTTATCGCTTTATTGGGCTACAAACGCCATCTTCTCACTGAAACGTCCGATTCTCATTCACCAAAGTTTAAATCGCGTGCTTTGACGTAAAGAGACGAACGAAACACAGTCCTAACACGCAGGAGCAACCGCGGGCTCAGGGATCGCAATACAATCGGAGTTTATCGACTTATTGGGCCACAAACGCTATCTTCTCACTGCAGCGTCCGATTCTCATTCACCAAAGCTTAAATCGCGCGGTTTGACGTGAAAAGACGAACGGAACACCGTCCTAACACGCAGGAGCAACCGCGGGCTCAGGAATCGCATTAGAATCGGAGTTTATCGCTTTATTGGGCCACAAACGCTATCTTCTCACTGCAACGTCCGATTTTCATTCACCAAAGCTTAAATCGAGCGGTTTGACGTGAGAAGACGAACGGAACACAGCCCTAACACGCAGGAGCAACCGCGGCCTCAGGAATCGCAATACAATCGGAGTTTATCGCCTTATTGGGCCGCAAACGCTATCTTCTCACTGCAACGTCCGATTCTCATTCACCAAAGCTTAAATCGCGCGTTTTGACGTGAAAAGACGAACCGAACACAGTCCTAACATGCAGGAGCAACCGCGGGCTCAGGAATCGCAATACAATCGGAGTTTATCGCTGTATTGGGCCACAAACGCCATCTTCTCACTGTAACGTCCGATTCTCATTCACCAAAGCTTAAATCGCGTGTTTGGACGTGAAAAGACGAACGGAACACAGTCCCAACACGCAGGAGCAACCGCGGGCTCAGGAATCGCATTAGAATCGGAGTTTATCGCTTTATTGGGCCACAAACGCCATCTTCTCACTGCAACGTCCGATTCTCATTTACCGAAGCTTAAATCGCGTGGTTGGACGTGAAAAGTCGAACGGAACACAGTCCTAACACGCAGGAGCAACCGCGGGCTCAGGAATCGCAATACAATCGGAGTTTATCGCTTTATTCGGCCACAAACGCTATCTTCTCACTGCAACATCCGATTCTCATTCACCAAAGCTTAAATCGCGCGTTTTGACGTGAAAAGACGAACGGAACACAGCCCTAACACGCAGGAGCAACTGCGGGCTCAGGAATCGCAATAGAATCGGAGTTTATCGCTTTATTATGCCACAGACGCTATCTTCCCACTGAAACGTCCGATTCTCAATCACCAAAGCTTAAATCGCGTGCTTTGACGTAAAGAGACGAACGAAACACAGTCCTAACATGCAGGAGCAACCGCGGGCTCAGGAATCGCAATACAATCGGAGTTTATCGCCTTACTGGGCCACAAACGCTATCGCCTCACTGAAACGTCCGATTTTCATTCACCGAAGCTCAATTCGCGTGTTTGGACGTGAAAAGACGAACGGAACACAGTCCCAACACGCAGGAGCAACCGCGGGCTCAGGAATCGCAATACAATCGGAGTTTATCGCTTTATTCGGCCACAAACGCTATCTTCTCACTGCAACATCCGATTCTCATTCACCAAAGCTTAAATCGCGCGTTTTGACGTGAAAAGACGAACGGAACACAGTCCTAACACGCAGGAGCAACCGCGGGCTCAGGAATCGCAATACAATCGGAGTTTATCGCTTTTTTGGGCCACAAACGCTATCTTCTCACTGCAACGTCCGATTCTCATTTACCGAAGCTTAAATCGCATGTTTGGACGTGAAAAGACGAACGGAACACACCCCTAACACGCAGGAGCAACTGCGGGCTCAGGAATCGCAATAGAATCGGAGTTTATCGCTTTATTATGCCACAGACGCTATCTTCCCACTGAAACGTCCGATTCTCATTCACCAAAGCTTAAATCGCGCGGTTTGACGTGAAAAGACGAACGAAACACAGTCCTAACACGCAGGAGCAACCGCGGGCTCAGGAATCGCATTAGAATCGGAGTTTATCGCTTTATTGGGCCACAAACGCCATCTTCTCACTGCAACGTCCGATTCTCATTCACCAAAGCTTAAATCGCGCGGTTTGACGTGAGAAGACGAACGGAACACAGCCCTAACACGCAGGAGCAACCGCGGGCTCAGGAATCGCAATACAATCGGAGTTTATCGCTATATTGGGCCACAAACGCTATCTTCTCACTGAAACGTCCGATTCTCATTCACCAAACCTTAAATCGCGCGTTTTGACGTGAAAAGACGAACGGAACACAGTCCTAACATGCAGGAGCAACCGCGGGCTCAGGAATCGTAATACAATCGGCGTTTATCGCTTTACTGGGCCACAAACGCTATCGAATCACTGAAACGTCCGATTTTCATTCACCGAAGCTCAATTCGCGTGTTTGGACGTGAAAAGACGAACGGAACACAGTCCCAACACGCAGGAGCAACCGCGGGCTCAGGAATCGCAATACAATCGGAGTTTATCGCTTTATTCGGCCACAAACGCTATCTTCTCACTGCAACATCCGATTCTCATTCACCAAAGCTTAAATCGCGCGTTTTGACGTGAAAAGACGAACGGAACACAGTCCTAACACGCAGGAGCAACCGCGGGCTCAGGAATCGCAATACAATCGGAGTTTATCGCTTTTTTGGGCCACAAACGCTATCTTCTCACTGCAACGTCCGATTCTCATTTACCGAAGCTTAAATCGCATGTTTGGACGTGAAAAGTCGAACGGAACACAGTCCTAACACGCAGGAGCAACCGCGGGCTCAGGAATCGCAATACAATCGGAGTTTATCGCCTTATTGGGCCGCAAACGCTATCTTCTCACTGCAACGTCCGATTCTCATTCACCAAAGCTTAAATCGCGCGTTTTGACGTGAAAAGACGAACGGAACACAGTCCTAACATGCAGGAGCAACCGCGGGCTCAGGAATCGCAATACAATCGGAGTTTATCGCTGTATTGGGCCACAAACGCCATCTTCTCACTGAAACGTCCGATTCTCATTCACCAAAGCTTAAATCGCGTGTTTGGACGTGAAAAGACGAACGGAACACAGTCCCAACACGCAGGAGCAACCGCGGGCTCAGGAATCGCATTAGAATCGGAGTTTATCGCTTTATTCGGCCACAAACGCTATCTTCTCACTGCAACATCCGATTCTCATTCACCAAAGCTTAAATCGCGCGTTTTGACGTGAAAAGACGAACGGAACACAGTCCTAACACGCAGGAGCAACCGCGGGCTCAGGAATCGCAATACAATCGGAGTTTATCGCTTTATTGGGCCACAAACGCTATCTTCTCACTGCAACGTCCGATTCTCATTTACCGAAGCTTAAATCGCATGTTTGGACGTGAAAAGACGAACGGAACACACCCCTAACACGCAGGAGCAACTGCGGGCTCAGGAATCGCAATAGAATCGGAGTTTATCGCTTTATTATGCCACAGACGCTATCTTCCCACTGAAACGTCCGATTCTCATTCACCAAAGCTTAAATCGCGCGGTTTGACGTGAAAAGACGAACGAAACACAGTCCTAACACGCAGGAGCAACCGCGGGCTCAGGAATCGCATTAGAATCGGAGTTTATCGCTTTATTGGGCCACAAACGCCATCTTCTCACTGCAACGTCCGATTCTCATTCACCAAAGCTTAAATCGCGCGGTTTGACGTGAGAAGACGAACGGAACACAGCCCTAACACGCAGGAGCAACCGCGGGCTCAGGAATCGCAATACAATCGGAGTTTATCGCCTTATTGGGCCAGAAACGCTATCTTCTCACTGCAACGTCCGATTCTCATTCACCAAAGCTTAAATCGCGCGTTTTGACGTGAAAAGACGAACGGAACACAGTCCTAACATGCAGGAGCAACCGCGGGCTCAGGAATCGTAATACAATCGGCGTTTATCGCTTTACTGGGCCACAAACGCTATCGAATCACTGAAACGTCCGATTTTCATTCACCGAAGCTCAATTCGCGTGTTTGGACGTGAAAAGACGAACGGAACACAGTCCCAACACGCAGGAGCAACCGCGGGCTCAGGAATCGCATTAGAATCGGAGTTTATCGCTTTATTGGGCCACAAACGCCATCTTCTCACTGCAACGTCCGATTCTCATTCACCAAAGCTTAAATCGCGTGTTTGGACGTGAAAAGTCGAACGGAACACAGTCCTAACACGCAGGAGCAACCGCGGGCTCAGGAATCGCAATAGAATCGGAGTTTATCGCCTTATTGGGCCACAAACGCTATCTTCTCACTGCAACGCCCGATTCTCATTCACGACCGCTCAAATCGCGTGGTTTGACGTGAAAAGACAAACGGAACAGAGTCCTAACACGCAGGAACAACCGCGGGCTCAAGAATCGCAATAGAATCGGAGTTTATCGCTTTACTGGGCCACAAACGCTATCGCCTCACTGAAACGTCCGATTTTTATTCACCGAAGCTTAATTCGCGTGTTGGACGTGAAAAGACGAACGGAACACAGTCCCAACACGCAGGAGCAACCGCGGGCTCAGGAATCGCAATACAATCGGAGTTTATCGCTGTATTGGGCCACAAACGCCATCTTCTCACTGAAACGTCCGATTCTCATTCACCAAAGCTTAAATCGCGTGTTTGGACGTGAAAAGTCGAACGGAACACAGTCCTAACACGCAGGAGCAACCGCGGGCTCAGGAATTGCAATACAATCGGAGTTTATCGCTTTATTGGGCTACAAACGCCATCTTCTCACTGAAACGTCCGATTCTCATTCACCAAAGTTTAAATCGCGTGCTTTGACGTAAAGAGACGAACGAAACACAGTCCTAACACGCAGGAGCAACCGCGGGCTCAGGGATCGCAATACAATCGGAGTTTATCGACTTATTGGGCCACAAACGCTATCTTCTCACTGCAGCGTCCGATTCTCATTCACCAAAGCTTAAATCGCGCGGTTTGACGTGAAAAGACGAACGGAACACCGTCCTAACACGCAGGAGCAACCGCGGGCTCAGGAATCGCATTAGAATCGGAGTTTATCGCTTTATTGGGCCACAAACGCTATCTTCTCACTGCTGTTGTGCGCGAGGCCTGACTAGTGCTTGTCCACTGTTTGTCAGCTGCGTACGGTTACGAGAAAGGTAGGGGATCGAGTCACTAAAGAGTAAGAACTCACTCTGGGTACTGGATATCCGGTAGTTTTATTGGAAGTCGTCGTCTTACAATGATCGTACACTCTTGGTTTACTTAGATATCACGCAGCGCTTCGGGCAGCGCTTCTGCGGGTAGTATTATTAGTAATTACTCGGACAGCACTTCTGCTGTCCGCCGGACAAAAAGCCGATGAGGTATCGCGGTCCTTGCTATTTATTCCCCGTTGCTCTGTCAGTCAACGCATTTGGGGCAGGTAGGTCGTCGCCCAGCTTCGTCAGCATTGCTGACGCGGCGGTTGCATCAGTAGCAACGGTGGTCGTTTCCGGGTGCTACCGGCGGATATCGTTGCGTGTGCATTTCTTAACTTATAGCTTATTTCCTAATTTCGCTGGGGCCGGTATCTTGTGTACGCTCGCTACATCCCTCCCCCCTTGGTGCAAAACTGTCCCCAGTTTTTTTTTTTGTTTTGTTTTTTTTTTTTTTTTTTTTTTTTTGTTAAACTGTAAAGTTTCCTAAAATCTTCGGTTTGCGCTCGCGTTTTATAGATTTTGCTCGTCGGGCGCGGTCTTATGTACTAGGGAACGGAAAGGAAGGTAACGCGTTGTTTCGGAAAATTCGTTATATATTGTTACAAATTTCTTATGGGGTATGCTATATTACTCGAGGTCTTCTCGCTCATAGTTACTCAATGAAATGTTTTATTCTATTTGCGTGTACCTTGAGGCTGCGTCGACCCATTTTAATTGTATAGTTTACCGGGGGGTGCTTGGCGGTGATTCTATACGGTCCGATCCAGTGGGCTTCTAATTTTTTACTGCGGCCTCTCCGAACCGTTGGATCATGCAGCAGAACCTTATCACCGATTTCATATTTAGTCGTTTTCGTCGCACGGATGTCATAGTCCGCTTTCGCAAGGGTTTTTGCATCGTGACTATGGCGTTTTGCCACTTGGTGCGAAGCGCGGAGTCGTTCCCGCAGTTCTTGGATGTAATCGCCATAGGAGTAGGTTGGCTTCGGCGGGAGGGCTATCGCAGTAGGCAGAACTGCTTTGCGACCGTAGACGAGTTCATACGGTGAGTATCCAGTAGCTGTGTGTGGGGTAACATTATAGGTGAACATCGCGTAGGGTATCCACTCATCCCAATCAGTTTGTGCTTCGTTGATATAGTGGCGCAAATATTCGGCGAGGGTGCGGTGTGACCTCTCGAGCGCGCCGTTGGTCTGCGGGTGATAGGCGGTGCTCTGGAGCTTGCTTATTTTCAGCAGTTTACACATATTCTTGAATACTTCGCTGAGGAAGTTGGTCCCTTGGTCCGTCAGAATTTTTTCCGGTATTCCATATTCACATATTATTTTTGTAACAAATGCTTTGGCTATTGTGGACGCCTCTTGATTCGGTATCGGAATAGCCTTGGAGAGGCGCGTGAGAGAATCTTGGAATGTCAGCAGGTACTTGTTACCGTTCTCAGTCTCAGGTAACGGCCCGACGATGTCGAGTGCGCATTTTTCGAACGGAGCGTCTGGTGTATCCGTCATTACTAGCGGGGCTCGGTTCTTTGGGCGTAGCTTGTTTTTCTGACATTCTGCGCATTTCGCCACATAGTTTTTTACATCCGTCGTGATCCCAGGCCAGTCGTGTAATTCCCTTATTCGTTTTATTGTTCGTTCGACGCCTTGGTGCCCTCCTAATGGTGCATTATGATACTCCCGTAATATGGCGAGTTTCTTCTTTTCCGAGTATGCGGATGTATCGTCTGTCGTGTCGTCTTCGGGCGCTGTAGTTTCCTCTTCCTCTTCTTGCAGGTTAGGTGAGGGGTTTTCGGGGGGCGGCGTTTTTCGCAGCGTGTGTACGATGCGGCTCAGGGCGTCGGCGTTAGTATTCGCTTTTCCGGCCTTATGTACGATTTCGTACTCATATTCCTCTAATTTCAGTCGCCAACGCATTAATCGCGAACCTGGGTCTTTTACGCTAAATAACCACAGTAGAGGCTTATGATCTGTTACTATTTTGAACGTATTTCCGTATAGATACGGTCTAAAATGTTTCGCGGCCCACACTATCGCTAATAATTCTTTTTCGGTCGTGCTGTAGTTTTGTTCCGCTTTATTTAACATGCGGCTGGCGTAGGCAATTGGTTGATCTTTACCGATCTCGCCTTGCGATAATATTGCTCCTATTGCGAGCCCGGATGCGTCTGTCGTCAGCACAAATTCTTTCGCGAAGTCGGGATATATGAGGAGCGGTGCCGTAGTTAATTTGCCTTTTAATGTTTGAAACGCGTTCTCTTGCTCGCCCGTCCAATTGAATTTATTTTCCTTTTTGGTTAAGGCGGTTAGCGGCTTAGCGATTTTTGAAAAGTTTTCAATAAAGCGTCGGTAATACCCGGCCAATCCTAGGAAAGCTTGCACGTTTTTTACAGTACGCGGTGTCGGGAAATCTTTTACGGCGCTGATTTTACTGGGATCCGGCAATATCCCATTTTCGGTAATTACATGTCCGAGGTAATTTACCTCTTTGCGTAGAAACTCGCATTTATTTGGCTGTAATTTTAAGTTATTGGCGCGCAGCGCGGAGAAGACTTCGCTTAGGCGCGAGTTGTGTTCTTCTAGGCTACCCCCGTGTATGACGATATCGTCTAGATAAACGAAACATTTTATTCCTTGTAACCCGGCTAGGATTGTATTCATTAATCTCTGGAATGTTGCAGGAGCATTTTTTAATCCGAATGGCATGCGGTTAAATTCGTAGTGTCCGTAAGGAGTTGAAAACGCGGTTTTACACCGGTCGTGGCTTGCCATGGTTACCTGGTGGTAACCCGACGCCAGATCCAGGGTCGTAAAATATTTTGCTTTCCCTAACTGATCTAATATATCGGTGATATTAGGTAGAGGGAACGAGTCGCCTATAGTTATCTCGTTAAGTTTCCGAAAATCTACTACTATCCGCATTTTTTGCACGCCGTTAGCGTCCGCCTTTTTCGGAACGACCAGTAGCGGCGCGTTCCACTGGCTCGTGCTATGTCCTATTATTCCGTCTGTGAGCATCTGTTGCACCTGTTTAGTTATCTCTGCTTTGTGCTTCTCAGGTAGCCGGTAGGGTCTCGAGTTTATCGGGGCGGTGTCGGCACGCGTCGGTATTTCATGCGCGACCGCAGTAGTATGAGTCAGCGGCTCATCTTCTAAGTGAAAAATATCGGCGTAGGTGCCGCAAATCTCTTTTAACGTTTCTCGTTCCTCTGCATTTAGATGATCGGTCCTAAGCTGGTTGAGCACGATTTGGGTTCGATCGCGTGGTTTTGTTTTGGATATAGCGTTTACCGTGATCCCGGAGTTTATCGCGCATTCTTTCGGCGGTTCTTCGAGTTGAACGTGTGGGCGCATTATGTCTACTGCCTCTTCTGTGGTATTTAACATTATTATTACGCAGCGTCCGTCATTCGGTCGGACCCAACAATGTCCTACGAAGACGCCAGGTTGTACTTCCTTCGCGGAGGTGATTCCTTCTCGCAAACTATCTGTACTTGCTTCTATTATCGTTTCGGATCGCGGCGGCAGGTGAACAGGAGGCGGTGAACCCGCAGGTTTCCCGTTCGCGGTTCCAATCGTAATTTCGCCGGTTCCGCCGTCAATTCGCACGCCCTGGCTCCTAATGAAGTCCATTCCGAGGATCCCTTCATAGGCGATCGGAAAATCGTTTGCTACCACGCATATAGTGTGCTTGACTGTTCGTCCCTTGAGTTGTAGGTGACCTTCTATTTCCCCCCGGGTGGGGAGTTGTCTCCCGGTGGCTCCGGTTAACATTAATTCCCTTTTCTTAATTTGAATCTCGTCCCGTAAATTTCGAATTTTTATTAGGCTGACGGCTGAGCCGGTGTCTACTAGCATGGTTATTTGATCCGTTGGCGCTTCGAGTAGCCTCACCGTGGCTAGCGGCAAATTATCTGCGGGGGTGTGCGAGATTTTTACATTCGCGACGTTGCATTCTCGCGGGGGAACGCCGCTCGGTCGTTTCCCGATCCGCTCGCCTCGGTAGAATTTGAGCGCTGGCTCATTGCCTCGTTCTGGGAAACGTGATCCCGTTGACGGTAAGCGGTACGAGTTCGGCATTCTTCATAGTTATGCCCTGACCTTTGACAATACGTGCAGTATTTTCGTATCGCGTGTATGGAACGACGCGGCTCGGCCCTGGGAAAATCAGGTCTTCTTCGGCAATCGCGCCAGTGATGCCCGGGTTTGCCGCATTTCGAGCATGACGCAGGTTGGGGTAGTCCGTCGGGTCGCCGGTTGTATCTTTCGTATCTGTCATTTCTATCGTAGCGTTCATTTCGAGGGTTAGAAATGCGCGGCGCGTGCGAAGAGGGACCTCCGTTTAGTCTTTCCTCTTCGATGGCTCCAGTTATCGCTTCGTAAAAGGAGTGGTAATTTCGCGCGCGTATTATGGCGCTTAGGGGCTGCACTAATCCTTTGGAAAAGTTGACTAGTGCTTGCTTCTTCAGTACACCCTGTATGGCGAGGGCTTGTTCCGGCGTATGATGTGGTTCGGCCGTGGCTTCCATAAGATCTACTAGTAGTCGTTCTGCGCGCGAGGCGTACACGCGTACCGGTTCTCCGTGTCGTTGTTTAATTTCGCCGAATTCTATTTGAAGATACGCGGCGGATTTTTTTCCGAGGTAACACGATTCTAATTCCCTTTTCAATTGGGCGAAATCGAGGATGTTCCTATGCTCGAATTCCGTTAGTGCGGGGCCGGTCAGCTTTAGGCGGAGAATTGATCGAAGTAGAAGGGATTTGTCTCCGGGTAAGGTGCTCTCGAACGCGAACGTGCACGCACTCAAAAAATCTTTCAAGGATTCGGGTGAACCCCCGTTAAATTTTGGTATCATTTTTACCGCGTCTCGTAACGGAACGAGCATTGCTTCGCGTGTGTCTTCGCCGTCTATCAAGTCGTCGATCCCGTGGTTATCGCGAAGTACGAGGAGCCGGTTCATTTGGGCCCGAAGCCGTTGAATTTCGGCATCTATCTCTTCGGCGGTGGCTTGGTGCGAATGGTCGAGGGGAGGATCGCCGTGGTTATCGTTTTCGGCCATAGCTGGGCGGAAATTGTTCGCTCGTGGGCGGAATATCTCGCTGTCAAATGATACTAGTGGTGCTCTAGGGCTGTGATCGGGCTCGTTGCCGGTTTCTCTTACGAGGTCTGCTTCCGGTGCGTCCGGGTAATCTAACGCGCGCCTCACCCTGTCTCTAATTGTTCGTAGTGCGTCGGCGGCACTGTCTAAGGCGGTCGGGGTTGGCAAACTTATAGGAAAACCTTGTACTATTCTTTCGCGTCGTTCGCTGTATCGCTGGTCGTGGTTCGCAAAGCGCCGTATGTATAGTTTGCTATCGGACATATGAAAAACTGTTGTCGTGTGACTTACAGTACGTTGCTCGCTTGTGGTGCTCTGTTATTTGCTGGTATGCTGACTCGGCAACGGCCTTGCCTGAATTCGCTCGGTGCTTGGCTTGCACTGCACGGCCACCGTTGTCCTTGGGCTCAGCTGTGTTTGGCTGCGTGTTTCTCGTTCGTTGTCTCTGGATGCGATTCTCGTGCGTTGACTCTGGATGCGACTCTCGTGCGTTGTCTCTGGATGCGGTTCTCGTGCGTTGTCTCTGGATGCGGTTCTCGTGCGTTGTCTCTGGATGCGGTTCTCGTGCGTGTTTCCGGATTTCTTCTCGTACCCAAATGTGACTGATCCCACCGCTGCCACCAAATTATGTTGTGCGCGAGGCCTGACTAGTGCTTGTCCACTGTTTGTCAGCTGCGTACGGTTACGAGAAAGGTAGGGGATCGAGTCACTAAAGAGTAAGAACTCACTCTGGGTACTGGATATCCGGTAGTTTTATTGGAAGTCGTCGTCTTACAATGATCGTACACTCTTGGTTTACTTAGATATCACGCAGCGCTTCGGGCAGCGCTTCTGCGGGTAGTATTATTAGTAATTACTCGGACAGCACTTCTGCTGTCCGCCGGACAAAAAGCCGATGAGGTATCGCGGTCCTTGCTATTTATTCCCCGTTGCTCTGTCAGTCAACGCATTTGGGGCAGGTAGGTCGTCGCCCAGCTTCGTCAGCATTGCTGACGCGGCGGTTGCATCAGTAGCAACGGTGGTCGTTTCCGGGTGCTACCGGCGGATATCGTTGCGTGTGCATTTCTTAACTTATAGCTTATTTCCTAATTTCGCTGGGGCCGGTATCTTGTGTACGCTCGCTACACTGCAACGTCCGATTTTCATTCACCAAAGCTTAAATCGAGCGGTTTGACGTGAGAAGACGAACGGAACACAGCCCTAACACGCAGGAGCAACCGCGGCCTCAGGAATCGCAATACAATCGGAGTTTATCGCCTTATTGGGCCGCAAACGCTATCTTCTCACTGCAACGTCCGATTCTCATTCACCAAAGCTTAAATCGCGCGTTTTGACGTGAAAAGACGAACCGAACACAGTCCTAACATGCAGGAGCAACCGCGGGCTCAGGAATCGCAATACAATCGGAGTTTATCGCTTTATTGGGCTACAAACGCCATCTTCTCACTGAAACGTCCGATTCTCATTCACCAAAGTTTAAATCGCGTGCTTTGACGTAAAGAGACGAACGAAACACAGTCCTAACACGCAGGAGCAACCGCGGGCTCAGGGATCGCAATACAATCGGAGTTTATCGACTTATTGGGCCACAAACGCTATCTTCTCACTGCAGCGTCCGATTCTCATTCACCAAAGCTTAAATCGCGCGGTTTGACGTGAAAAGACGAACGGAACACCGTCCTAACACGCAGGAGCAACCGCGGGCTCAGGAATCGCATTAGAATCGGAGTTTATCGCTATATTGGGCCACAAACGCTATCTTCTCACTGAAACGTCCGATTCTCATTCACCAAACCTTAAATCGCGCGTTTTGACGTGAAAAGACGAACGGAACACAGTCCTAACATGCAGGAGCAACCGCGGGCTCAGGAATCGTAATACAATCGGCGTTTATCGCTTTACTGGGCCACAAACGCTATCGAATCACTGAAACGTCCGATTTTCATTCACCGAAGCTCAATTCGCGTGTTTGGACGTGAAAAGACGAACGGAACACAGTCCCAACACGCAGGAGCAACCGCGGGCTCAGGAATCGCAATACAATCGGAGTTTATCGCTTTATTCGGCCACAAACGCTATCTTCTCACTGCAACATCCGATTCTCATTCACCAAAGCTTAAATCGCGCGTTTTGACGTGAAAAGACGAACGGAACACAGTCCTAACACGCAGGAGCAACCGCGGGCTCAGGAATCGCAATACAATCGGAGTTTATCGCTTTTTTGGGCCACAAACGCTATCTTCTCACTGCAACGTCCGATTCTCATTTACCGAAGCTTAAATCGCATGTTTGGACGTGAAAAGTCGAACGGAACACAGTCCTAACACGCAGGAGCAACCGCGGGCTCAGGAATCGCAATACAATCGGAGTTTATCGCCTTATTGGGCCGCAAACGCTATCTTCTCACTGCAACGTCCGATTCTCATTCACCAAAGCTTAAATCGCGCGTTTTGACGTGAAAAGACGAACGGAACACAGTCCTAACATGCAGGAGCAACCGCGGGCTCAGGAATCGCAATACAATCGGAGTTTATCGCTGTATTGGGCCACAAACGCCATCTTCTCACTGAAACGTCCGATTCTCATTCACCAAAGCTTAAATCGCGTGTTTGGACGTGAAAAGACGAACGGAACACAGTCCCAACACGCAGGAGCAACCGCGGGCTCAGGAATCGCATTAGAATCGGAGTTTATCGCTTTATTCGGCCACAAACGCTATCTTCTCACTGCAACATCCGATTCTCATTCACCAAAGCTTAAATCGCGCGTTTTGACGTGAAAAGACGAACGGAACACAGTCCTAACACGCAGGAGCAACCGCGGGCTCAGGAATCGCAATACAATCGGAGTTTATCGCTTTATTGGGCCACAAACGCTATCTTCTCACTGCAACGTCCGATTCTCATTTACCGAAGCTTAAATCGCATGTTTGGACGTGAAAAGCGAACGGAACACACCCCTAACACGCAGGAGCAACTGCGGGCTCAGGAATCGCAATAGAATCGGAGTTTATCGCTTTATTATGCCACAGACGCTATCTTCCCACTGAAACGTCCGATTCTCATTCACCAAAGCTTAAATCGCGCGGTTTGACGTGAAAAGACGAACGAAACACAGTCCTAACACGCAGGAGCAACCGCGGGCTCAGGAATCGCATTAGAATCGGAGTTTATCGCTTTATTGGGCCACAAACGCCATCTTCTCACTGCAACGTCCGATTCTCATTCACCAAAGCTTAAATCGCGCGGTTTGACGTGAGAAGACGAACGGAACACAGCCCTAACACGCAGGAGCAACCGCGGGCTCAGGAATCGCAATACAATCGGAGTTTATCGCCTTATTGGGCCAGAAACGCTATCTTCTCACTGCAACGTCCGATTCTCATTCACCAAAGCTTAAATCGCGCGTTTTGACGTGAAAAGACGAACGGAACACAGTCCTAACATGCAGGAGCAACCGCGGGCTCAGGAATCGTAATACAATCGGCGTTTATCGCTTTACTGGGCCACAAACGCTATCGAATCACTGAAACGTCCGATTTTCATTCACCGAAGCTCAATTCGCGTGTTTGGACGTGAAAAGACGAACGGAACACAGTCCCAACACGCAGGAGCAACCGCGGGCTCAGGAATCGCATTAGAATCGGAGTTTATCGCTTTATTGGGCCACAAACGCCATCTTCTCACTGCAACGTCCGATTCTCATTCACCAAAGCTTAAATCGCGTGTTTGGACGTGAAAAGTCGAACGGAACACAGTCCTAACACGCAGGAGCAACCGCGGGCTCAGGAATCGCAATAGAATCGGAGTTTATCGCCTTATTGGGCCACAAACGCTATCTTCTCACTGCAACGCCCGATTCTCATTCACGACCGCTCAAATCGCGTGGTTTGACGTGAAAAGACAAACGGAACAGAGTCCTAACACGCAGGAACAACCGCGGGCTCAAGAATCGCAATAGAATCGGAGTTTATCGCTTTACTGGGCCACAAACGCTATCGCCTCACTGAAACGTCCGATTTTTATTCACCGAAGCTTAATTCGCGTGTTGGACGTGAAAAGACGAACGGAACACAGTCCCAACACGCAGGAGCAACCGCGGGCTCAGGAATCGCAATACAATCGGAGTTTATCGCTGTATTGGGCCACAAACGCCATCTTCTCACTGAAACGTCCGATTCTCATTCACCAAAGCTTAAATCGCGTGTTTGGACGTGAAAAGTCGAACGGAACACAGTCCTAACACGCAGGAGCAACCGCGGGCTCAGGAATTGCAATACAATCGGAGTTTATCGCTTTATTGGGCTACAAACGCCATCTTCTCACTGAAACGTCCGATTCTCATTCACCAAAGTTTAAATCGCGTGCTTTGACGTAAAGAGACGAACGAAACACAGTCCTAACACGCAGGAGCAACCGCGGGCTCAGGGATCGCAATACAATCGGAGTTTATCGACTTATTGGGCCACAAACGCTATCTTCTCACTGCAGCGTCCGATTCTCATTCACCAAAGCTTAAATCGCGCGGTTTGACGTGAAAAGACGAACGGAACACCGTCCTAACACGCAGGAGCAACCGCGGGCTCAGGAATCGCATTAGAATCGGAGTTTATCGCTTTATTGGGCCACAAACGCTATCTTCTCACTGCAACGTCCGATTTTCATTCACCAAAGCTTAAATCGAGCGGTTTGACGTGAGAAGACGAACGGAACACAGCCCTAACACGCAGGAGCAACCGCGGCCTCAGGAATCGCAATACAATCGGAGTTTATCGCCTTATTGGGCCGCAAACGCTATCTTCTCACTGCAACGTCCGATTCTCATTCACCAAAGCTTAAATCGCGCGTTTTGACGTGAAAAGACGAACCGAACACAGTCCTAACATGCAGGAGCAACCGCGGGCTCAGGAATCGCAATACAATCGGAGTTTATCGCTTTATTGGGCTACAAACGCCATCTTCTCACTGAAACGTCCGATTCTCATTCACCAAAGTTTAAATCGCGTGCTTTGACGTAAAGAGACGAACGAAACACAGTCCTAACACGCAGGAGCAACCGCGGGCTCAGGGATCGCAATACAATCGGAGTTTATCGACTTATTGGGCCACAAACGCTATCTTCTCACTGCAGCGTCCGATTCTCATTCACCAAAGCTTAAATCGCGCGGTTTGACGTGAAAAGACGAACGGAACACAGTCCTAACACGCAGGAGCAACCGCGGGCTCAGGAATCGCAATACAATCGGAGTTTATCGCTTTTTTGGGCCACAAACGCTATCTTCTCACTGCAACGTCCGATTCTCATTTACCGAAGCTTAAATCGCATGTTTGGACGTGAAAAGACGAACGGAACACACCCCTAACACGCAGGAGCAACTGCGGGCTCAGGAATCGCAATAGAATCGGAGTTTATCGCTTTATTATGCCACAGACGCTATCTTCCCACTGAAACGTCCGATTCTCATTCACCAAAGCTTAAATCGCGCGGTTTGACGTGAAAAGACGAACGAAACACAGTCCTAACACGCAGGAGCAACCGCGGGCTCAGGAATCGCATTAGAATCGGAGTTTATCGCTTTATTGGGCCACAAACGCCATCTTCTCACTGCAACGTCCGATTCTCATTCACCAAAGCTTAAATCGCGCGGTTTGACGTGAGAAGACGAACGGAACACAGCCCTAACACGCAGGAGCAACCGCGGGCTCAGGAATCGCAATACAATCGGAGTTTATCGCTATATTGGGCCACAAACGCTATCTTCTCACTGAAGCGTCCGATTTTCATTCACCAAACCTTAAATCGCGCGTTTTGACGTAAAAAGACGAACGGAACACAGTCCTAACATGCAGGAGCAACCGCGGGCTCAGGAATCGTAATACAATCGGCGTTTATCGCTTTACTGGGCCACAAACGCTATCGAATCACTGAAACATCCGATTCTCATTCACCAAAGCTTAAATCGCGCGGTTTGACGTGAAAAGACGAACGAAACACAGTCCTAACACGCAGGAGCAACCGCGGGCTCAGGAATCGCATTAGAATCGGAGTTTATCGCTTTATTGGGCCACAAACGCCATCTTCTCACTGCAACGTCCGATTCTCATTCACCAAAGCTTAAATCGCGCGGTTTGACGTGAGAAGACGAACGGAACACAGCCCTAACACGCAGGAGCAACCGCGGGCTCAGGAATCGCAATACAATCGGAGTTTATCGCCTTATTGGGCCAGAAACGCTATCTTCTCACTGCAACGTCCGATTCTCATTCACCAAAGCTTAAATCGCGCGTTTTGACGTGAAAAGACGAACGGAACACAGTCCTAACATGCAGGAGCAACCGCGGGCTCAGGAATCGCAATACAATCGGAGTTTATCGCCTTATTGGGCCGCAAACGCTATCTTCTCTCTGCAACGTCCGATTCTCATTCACCAAAGCTTAAATCGCGCGTTTTGACGTGAAAAGACGAACGGAACACAGTCCTAACATGCAGGAGCAACCGCGGGCTCAGGAATCGCAATACAATCGGAGTTTATCGCTGTATTGGGCCACAAACGCCATCTTCTCACTGAAACGTCCGATTCTCATTCACCAAAGCTTAAATCGCGTGTTTGGACGTGAAAAGACGAACGGAACACAGTCCCAACACGCAGGAGCAACCGCGGGCTCAGGAATCGCATTAGAATCGGAGTTTATCGCTTTATTGGGCCACAAACGCCATCTTCTCACTGCAACGTCCGATTCTCATTTACCGAAGCTTAAATCGCGTGGTTGGACGTGAAAAGTCGAACGGAACACAGTCCTAACACGCAGGAGCAACCGCGGGCTCAGGAATCGCAATACAATCGGAGTTTATCGCTTTATTCGGCCACAAACGCTATCTTCTCACTGCAACATCCGATTCTCATTCACCAAAGCTTAAATCGCGCGTTTTGACGTGAAAAGACGAACGGAACACAGCCCTAACACGCAGGAGCAACTGCGGGCTCAGGAATCGCAATAGAATCGGAGTTTATCGCTTTATTATGCCACAGACGCTATCTTCCCACTGAAACGTCCGATTCTCAATCACCAAAGCTTAAATCGCGTGCTTTGACGTAAAGAGACGAACGAAACACAGTCCTAACATGCAGGAGCAACCGCGGGCTCAGGAATCGCAATACAATCGGAGTTTATCGCCTTACTGGGCCACAAACGCTATCGCCTCACTGAAACGTCCGATTTTCATTCACCGAAGCTCAATTCGCGTGTTTGGACGTGAAAAGACGAACGGAACACAGTCCCAACACGCAGGAGCAACCGCGGGCTCAGGAATCGCAATACAATCGGAGTTTATCGCTTTATTCGGCCACAAACGCTATCTTCTCACTGCAACATCCGATTCTCATTCACCAAAGCTTAAATCGCGCGTTTTGACGTGAAAAGACGAACGGAACACAGTCCTAACATGCAGGAGCAACCGCGGGCTCAGGAATCGTAATACAATCGGCGTTTATCGCTTTTTTGGGCCACAAACGCTATCTTCTCACTGCAACGTCCGATTCTCATTTACCGAAGCTTAAATCGCATGTTTGGACGTGAAAAGACGAACGGAACACACCCCTAACACGCAGGAGCAACTGCGGGCTCAGGAATCGCAATAGAATCGGAGTTTATCGCTTTATTATGCCACAGACGCTATCTTCCCACTGAAACGTCCGATTCTCATTCACCAAAGCTTAAATCGCGCGGTTTGACGTGAAAAGACGAACGAAACACAGTCCTAACACGCAGGAGCAACCGCGGGCTCAGGAATCGCATTAGAATCGGAGTTTATCGCCTTATTGGGCCGCAAACGCTATCTTCTCACTGCAACGTCCGATTCTCATTCACCAAAGCTTAAATCGCGCGTTTTGACGTGAAAAGACGAACGGAACACAGTCCTAACATGCAGGAGCAACCGCGGGCTCAGGAATCGCAATACAATCGGAGTTTATCGCTATATTGGGCCACAAACGCTATCTTCTCACTGAAACGTCCGATTCTCATTCACCAAACCTTAAATCGCGCGTTTTGACGTGAAAAGACGAACGGAACACAGTCCTAACATGCAGGAGCAACCGCGGGCTCAGGAATCGTAATACAATCGGCGTTTATCGCTTTACTGGGCCACAAACGCTATCGAATCACTGAAACGTCCGATTTTCATTCACCGAAGCTCAATTCACTTGTTTGGACGTGAAAAGACGAACGGAACACAGTCCCAACACGCAGGAGCAACCGCGGGCTCAGGAATCGCAATACAATCGGAGTTTATCGCTTTATTCGGCCACAAACGCTATCTTCTCACTGCAACATCCGATTCTCATTCACCAAAGCTTAAATCGCGCGTTTTGACGTGAAAAGACGAACGGAACACAGTCCTAACACGCAGGAGCAACCGCGGGCTCAGGAATCGCAATACAATCGGAGTTTATCGCTTTATTGGGCCACAAACGCTATCTTCTCACTGCAACGTCCGATTCTCATTTACCGAAGCTTAAATCGCATGTTTGGACGTGAAAAGACGAACGGAACACACCCCTAACACGCAGGAGCAACTGCGGGCTCAGGAATCGCAATAGAATCGGAGTTTATCGCTTTATTATGCCACAGACGCTATCTTCCCACTGAAACGTCCGATTCTCATTCACCAAAGCTTAAATCGCGCGGTTTGACGTGAAAAGACGAACGAAACACAGTCCTAACACGCAGGAGCAACCGCGGGCTCAGGAATCGCATTAGAATCGGAGTTTATCGCTTTATTGGGCCACAAACGCCATCTTCTCACTGCAACGTCCGATTCTCATTCACCAAAGCTTAAATCGCGCGGTTTGACGTGAGAAGACGAACGGAACACAGTCCTAACATGCAGGAGCAACCGCGGGCTCAGGAATCGCAATACAATCGGAGTTTATCGCCTTATTGGGCCGCAAACGCTATCTTCTCTCTGCAACGTCCGATTCTCATTCACCAAAGCTTAAATCGCGCGTTTTGACGTGAAAAGACGAACGGAACACAGTCCTAACATGCAGGAGCAACCGCGGGCTCAGGAATCGCAATACAATCGGAGTTTATCGCTGTATTGGGCCACAAACGCCATCTTCTCACTGAAACGTCCGATTCTCATTCACCAAAGCTTAAATCGCGTGTTTGGACGTGAAAAGACGAACGGAACACAGTCCCAACACGCAGGAGCAACCGCGGGCTCAGGAATCGCATTAGAATCGGAGTTTATCGCTTTATTGGGCCACAAACGCCATCTTCTCACTGCAACGTCCGATTCTCATTTACCGAAGCTTAAATCGCGTGGTTGGACGTGAAAAGTCGAACGGAACACAGTCCTAACACGCAGGAGCAACCGCGGGCTCAGGAATCGCAATACAATCGGAGTTTATCGCTTTATTCGGCCACAAACGCTATCTTCTCACTGCAACATCCGATTCTCATTCACCAAAGCTTAAATCGCGCGTTTTGACGTGAAAAGACGAACGGAACACAGCCCTAACACGCAGGAGCAACTGCGGGCTCAGGAATCGCAATAGAATCGGAGTTTATCGCTTTATTATGCCACAGACGCTATCTTCCCACTGAAACGTCCGATTCTCAATCACCAAAGCTTAAATCGCGTGCTTTGACGTAAAGAGACGAACGAAACACAGTCCTAACATGCAGGAGCAACCGCGGGCTCAGGAATCGCAATACAATCGGAGTTTATCGCCTTACTGGGCCACAAACGCTATCGCCTCACTGAAACGTCCGATTTTCATTCACCGAAGCTCAATTCGCGTGTTTGGACGTGAAAAGACGAACGGAACACAGTCCCAACACGCAGGAGCAACCGCGGGCTCAGGAATCGCAATACAATCGGAGTTTATCGCTTTATTCGGCCACAAACGCTATCTTCTCACTGCAACATCCGATTCTCATTCACCAAAGCTTAAATCGCGCGTTTTGACGTGAAAAGACGAACGGAACACAGTCCTAACATGCAGGAGCAACCGCGGGCTCAGGAATCGTAATACAATCGGCGTTTATCGCTTTTTTGGGCCACAAACGCTATCTTCTCACTGCAACGTCCGATTCTCATTTACCGAAGCTTAAATCGCATGTTTGGACGTGAAAAGACGAACGGAACACACCCCTAACACGCAGGAGCAACTGCGGGCTCAGGAATCGCAATAGAATCGGAGTTTATCGCTTTATTATGCCACAGACGCTATCTTCCCACTGAAACGTCCGATTCTCATTCACCAAAGCTTAAATCGCGCGGTTTGACGTGAAAAGACGAACGAAACACAGTCCTAACACGCAGGAGCAACCGCGGGCTCAGGAATCGCATTAGAATCGGAGTTTATCGCCTTATTGGGCCGCAAACGCTATCTTCTCACTGCAACGTCCGATTCTCATTCACCAAAGCTTAAATCGCGCGTTTTGACGTGAAAAGACGAACGGAACACAGTCCTAACATGCAGGAGCAACCGCGGGCTCAGGAATCGCAATACAATCGGAGTTTATCGCTATATTGGGCCACAAACGCTATCTTCTCACTGAAACGTCCGATTCTCATTCACCAAACCTTAAATCGCGCGTTTTGACGTGAAAAGACGAACGGAACACAGTCCTAACATGCAGGAGCAACCGCGGGCTCAGGAATCGTAATACAATCGGCGTTTATCGCTTTACTGGGCCACAAACGCTATCGAATCACTGAAACGTCCGATTTTCATTCACCGAAGCTCAATTCACTTGTTTGGACGTGAAAAGACGAACGGAACACAGTCCCAACACGCAGGAGCAACCGCGGGCTCAGGAATCGCAATACAATCGGAGTTTATCGCTTTATTCGGCCACAAACGCTATCTTCTCACTGCAACATCCGATTCTCATTCACCAAAGCTTAAATCGCGCGTTTTGACGTGAAAAGACGAACGGAACACAGTCCTAACACGCAGGAGCAACCGCGGGCTCAGGAATCGCAATACAATCGGAGTTTATCGCTTTATTGGGCCACAAACGCTATCTTCTCACTGCAACGTCCGATTCTCATTTACCGAAGCTTAAATCGCGTGGTTGGACGTGAAAAGTCGAACGGAACACAGTCCTAACACGCAGGAGCAACCGCGGGCTCAGGAATTGCAATACAATCGGAGTTTATCGCTTTATTGGGCTACAAACGCCATCTTCTCACTGAAACGTCCGATTCTCATTCACCAAAGTTTAAATCGCGTGCTTTGACGTAAAGAGACGAACGAAACACAGTCCTAACACGCAGGAGCAACCGCGGGCTCAGGGATCGCAATACAATCGGAGTTTATCGACTTATTGGGCCACAAACGCTATCTTCTCACTGCAGCGTCCGATTCTCATTCACCAAAGCTTAAATCGCGCGGTTTGACGTGAAAAGACGAACGGAACACCGTCCTAACACGCAGGAGCAACCGCGGGCTCAGGAATCGCATTAGAATCGGAGTTTATCGCTTTATTGGGCCACAAACGCTATCTTCTCACTGCAACGTCCGATTTTCATTCACCAAAGCTTAAATCGAGCGGTTTGACGTGAGAAGACGAACGGAACACAGCCCTAACACGCAGGAGCAACCGCGGCCTCAGGAATCGCAATACAATCGGAGTTTATCGCCTTATTGGGCCGCAAACGCTATCTTCTCACTGCAACGTCCGATTCTCATTCACCAAAGCTTAAATCGCGCGTTTTGACGTGAAAAGACGAACCGAACACAGTCCTAACATGCAGGAGCAACCGCGGGCTCAGGAATCGCAATACAATCGGAGTTTATCGCTGTATTGTTCCACAAACGCCATCTTCTCACTGAAACGTCCGATTCTCATTCACCAAAGCTTAAATCGCGTGTTTGGACGTGAAAAGACGAACGGAACACAGTCCCAACACGCAGGAGCAACCGCGGGCTCAGGAATCGCATTAGAATCGGAGTTTATCGCTTTATTGGGCCACAAACGCCATCTTCTCACTGCAACGTCCGATTCTCATTTACCGAAGCTTAAATCGCGTGGTTGGACGTGAAAAGTCGAACGGAACACAGTCCTAACACGCAGGAGCAACCGCGGGCTCAGGAATCGCAATACAATCGGAGTTTATCGCTTTATTCGGCCACAAACGCTATCTTCTCACTGCAACATCCGATTCTCATTCACCAAAGCTTAAATCGCGCGTTTTGACGTGAAAAGACGAACGGAACACAGCCCTAACACGCAGGAGCAACTGCGGGCTCAGGAATCGCAATAGAATCGGAGTTTATCGCTTTATTATGCCACAGACGCTATCTTCCCACTGAAACGTCCGATTCTCAATCACCAAAGCTTAAATCGCGTGCTTTGACGTAAAGACACGAACGAAACACAGTCCTAACATGCAGGAGCAACCGCGGGCTCAGGAATCGCAATACAATCGGAGTTTATCGCCTTACTGGGCCACAAACGCTATCGCCTCACTGAAACGTCCGATTTTCATTCACCGAAGCTCAATTCGCGTGTTTGGACGTGAAAAGACGAACGGAACACAGTCCCAACACGCAGGAGCAACCGCGGGCTCAGGAATCGCAATACAATCGGAGTTTATCGCTTTATTCGGCCACAAACGCTATCTTCTCACTGCAACATCCGATTCTCATTCACCAAAGCTTAAATCGCGCGTTTTGACGTGAAAAGACGAACGGAACACAGTCCTAACACGCAGGAGCAACCGCGGGCTCAGGAATCGCAATACAATCGGAGTTTATCGCTTTTTTGGGCCACAAACGCTATCTTCTCACTGCAACGTCCGATTCTCATTTACCGAAGCTTAAATCGCATGTTTGGACGTGAAAAGACGAACGGAACACACCCCTAACACGCAGGAGCAACTGCGGGCTCAGGAATCGCAATAGAATCGGAGTTTATCGCTTTATTATGCCACAGACGGTATCTTCCCACTGAAACGTCCGATTCTCATTCACCAAAGCTTAAATCGCGCGGTTTGACGTGAAAAGACGAACGAAACACAGTCCTAACACGCAGGAGCAACCGCGGGCTCAGGAATCGCATTAGAATCGGAGTTTATCGCTTTATTGGGCCACAAACGCCATCTTCTCACTGCAACGTCCGATTCTCATTCACCAAAGCTTAAATCGCGCGTTTTGACGTGAGAAGACGAACGGAACACAGCCCTAACACGCAGGAGCAACCGCGGGCTCAGGAATCGCAATACAATCGGAGTTTATCGCCTTATTGGGCCAGAAACGCTATCTTCTCACTGCAACGTCCGATTCTCATTCACCAAAGCTTAAATCGCGCGTTTTGACGTGAAAAGACGAACGGAACACAGTCCTAACATGCAGGAGCAACCGCGGGCTCAGGAATCGCAATACAATCGGAGTTTATCGCCTTATTGGGCCGCAAACGCTATCTTCTCTCTGCAACGTCCGATTCTCATTCACCAAAGCTTAAATCGCGCGTTTTGACGTGAAAAGACGAACGGAACACAGTCCTAACATGCAGGAGCAACCGCGGGCTCAGGAATCGCAATACAATCGGAGTTTATCGCTGTATTGGGCCACAAACGCCATCTTCTCACTGAAACGTCCGATTCTCATTCACCAAAGCTTAAATCGCGTGTTTGGACGTGAAAAGACGAACGGAACACAGTCCCAACACGCAGGAGCAACCGCGGGCTCAGGAATCGCATTAGAATCGGAGTTTATCGCTTTATTGGGCCACAAA
Source organism: Trypoxylon attenuatum (assembly GCA_963989405.1). Classification (NCBI taxonomy): domain Eukaryota; kingdom Metazoa; phylum Arthropoda; class Insecta; order Hymenoptera; family Crabronidae; genus Trypoxylon; species Trypoxylon attenuatum. The sequence goes on along the minus strand of CAXDIT010000055.1, from coordinate 61,303 downwards.
CGCCATCTTCTCACTGCAACGTCCGATTCTCATTTACCGAAGCTTAAATCGCGTGGTTGGACGTGAAAAGTCGAACGGAACACAGTCCTAACACGCAGGAGCAACCGCGGGCTCAGGAATCGCAATACAATCGGAGTTTATCGCTTTATTCGGCCACAAACGCTATCTTCTCACTGCAACATCCGATTCTCATTCACCAAAGCTTAAATCGCGCGTTTTGACGTGAAAAGACGAACGGAACACAGCCCTAACACGCAGGAGCAACTGCGGGCTCAGGAATCGCAATAGAATCGGAGTTTATCGCTTTATTATGCCACAGACGCTATCTTCCCACTGAAACGTCCGATTCTCAATCACCAAAGCTTAAATCGCGTGCTTTGACGTAAAGAGACGAACGAAACACAGTCCTAACATGCAGGAGCAACCGCGGGCTCAGGAATCGCAATACAATCGGAGTTTATCGCCTTACTGGGCCACAAACGCTATCGCCTCACTGAAACGTCCGATTTTCATTCACCGAAGCTCAATTCGCGTGTTTGGACGTGAAAAGACGAACGGAACACAGTCCCAACACGCAGGAGCAACCGCGGGCTCAGGAATCGCAATACAATCGGAGTTTATCGCTTTATTCGGCCACAAACGCTATCTTCTCACTGCAACATCCGATTCTCATTCACCAAAGCTTAAATCGCGCGTTTTGACGTGAAAAGACGAACGGAACACAGTCCTAACATGCAGGAGCAACCGCGGGCTCAGGAATCGTAATACAATCGGAGTTTATCGCTTTATTCGGCCACAAACGCTATCTTCTCACTGCAACATCCGATTCTCATTCACCAAAGCTTAAATCGCGCGTTTTGACGTGAAAAGACGAACGGAACACAGTCCTAACACGCAGTAGCAACCGCGGGCTCAGGAATCGCAATACAATCGGAGTTTATCGCTTTTTTGGGCCACAAACGCTATCTTCTCACTGCAACGTCCGATTCTCATTTACCGAAGCTTAAATCGCATGTTTGGACGTGAAAAGACGAACGGAACACACCCCTAACACGCAGGAGCAACTGCGGGCTCAGGAATCGCAATAGAATCGGAGTTTATCGCTTTATTATGCCACAGACGCTATCTTCCCACTGAAACGTCCGATTCTCATTCACCAAAGCTTAAATCGCGCGGTTTGACGTGAAAAGGCGAACGAAACACAGTCCTAACACGCAGGAGCAACCGCGGGCTCAGGAATCGCATTAGAATCGGAGTTTATCGCTTTATTGGGCCACAAACGCCATCTTCTCACTGCGACGTCCGATTCTCATTTACCGAAGCTTAAATCGCGTGGTTGGACGTGAAAAGTCGAACGGAACACAGTCCTAACACGCAGGAGCAACCGCGGGCTCAGGAATCGCAATACAATCGGAGTTTATCGCCTTATTGGGCCAGAAACGCTATCTTCTCACTGAAACGTCCGATTCTCATTCACCAAACCTTAAATCGCGCGTTTTGACGTGAAAAGACGAACGGAACACAGTCCTAACATGCAGGAGCAACCGCGGGCTCAGGAATCGCAATACAATCGGAGTTTATCGCTATATTGGGCCACAAACGCTATCTTCTCACTGAAACGTCCGATTCTCATTCACCAAACCTTAAATCGCGCGTTTTGACGTGAAAAGACGAACGGAACACAGTCCTAACATGCAGGAGCAACCGCGGGCTCAGGAATCGTAATACAATCGGCGTTTATCGCTTTACTGGGCCACAAACGCTATCGAATCACTGAAACGTCCGATTTTCATTCACCGAAGCTCAATTCGCGTGTTTGGACGTGAAAAGACGAACGGAACACAGTCCCAACACGCAGGAGCAACCGCGGGCTCAGGAATCGCAATACAATCGGAGTTTATCGCTTTATTCGGCCACAAACGCTATCTTCTCACTGCAACATCCGATTCTCATTCACCAAAGCTTAAATCGCGCGTTTTGACGTGAAAAGACGAACGGAACACAGTCCTAACACGCAGGAGCAACCGCGGGCTCAGGAATCGCAATACAATCGGAGTTTATCGCTTTTTTGGGCCACAAACGCTATCTTCTCACTGCAACGTCCGATTCTCATTTACCGAAGCTTAAATCGCATGTTTGGACGTGAAAAGACGAACGGAACACAGTCCCAACACGCAGGAGCAACCGCGGGCTCAGGAATCGCAATACAATCGGAGTTTATCGCTTTATTCGGCCACAAACGCTATCTTCTCACTGCAACATCCGATTCTCATTCACCAAAGCTTAAATCGCGCGTTTTGACGTGAAAGGACGAACGGAACACACCCCTAACACGCAGGAGCAACTGCGGGCTCAGGAATCGCAATAGAATCGGAGTTTATCGCTTTATTATGCCACAGACGGTATCTTCCCACTGAAACGTCCGATTCTCATTCACCAAAGCTTAAATCGCGCGGTTTGACGTGAAAAGACGAACGAAACACAGTCCTAACACGCAGGAGCAACCGCGGGCTCAGGAATCGCATTAGAATCGGAGTTTATCGCTTTATTGGGCCACAAACGCCATCTTCTCACTGCAACGTCCGATTCTCATTCACCAAAGCTTAAATCGCGCGGTTTGACGTGAGAAGACGAACGGAACACAGCCCTAACACGCAGGAGCAACCGCGGGCTCAGGAATCGCAATACAATCGGAGTTTATCGCCTTATTGGGCCAGAAACGCTATCTTCTCACTGCAACGTCCGATTCTCATTCACCAAAGCTTAAATCGCGCGTTTTGACGTGAAAAGACGAACGGAACACAGTCCTAACATGCAGGAGCAACCGCGGGCTCAGGAATCGCAATACAATCGGAGTTTATCGCCTTATTGGGCCGCAAACGCTATCTTCTCTCTGCAACGTCCGATTCTCATTCACCAAAGCTTAAATCGCGCGTTTTGACGTGAAAAGACGAACGGAACACAGTCCTAACATGCAGGAGCAACCGCGGGCTCAGGAATCGCAATACAATCGGAGTTTATCGCTGTATTGGGCCACAAACGCCATCTTCTCACTGAAACGTCCGATTCTCATTCACCAAAGCTTAAATCGCGTGTTTGGACGTGAAAAGACGAACGGAACACAGTCCCAACACGCAGGAGCAACCGCGGGCTCAGGAATCGCATTAGAATCGGAGTTTATCGCTTTATTGGGCCACAAACGCCATCTTCTCACTGCAACGTCCGATTCTCATTTACCGAAGCTTAAATCGCGTGGTTGGACGTGAAAAGTCGAACGGAACACAGTCCTAACACGCAGGAGCAACCGCGGGCTCAGGAATCGCAATACAATCGGAGTTTATCGCTTTATTCGGCCACAAACGCTATCTTCTCACTGCAACATCCGATTCTCATTCACCAAAGCTTAAATCGCGCGTTTTGACGTGAAAAGACGAACGGAACACAGCCCTAACACGCAGGAGCAACTGCGGGCTCAGGAATCGCAATAGAATCGGAGTTTATCGCTTTATTATGCCACAGACGCTATCTTCCCACTGAAACGTCCGATTCTCAATCACCAAAGCTTAAATCGCGTGCTTTGACGTAAAGAGACGAACGAAACACAGTCCTAACATGCAGGAGCAACCGCGGGCTCAGGAATCGCAATACAATCGGAGTTTATCGCCTTACTGGGCCACAAACGCTATCGCCTCACTGAAACGTCCGATTTTCATTCACCGAAGCTCAATTCGCGTGTTTGGACGTGAAAAGACGAACGGAACACAGTCCCAACACGCAGGAGCAACCGCGGGCTCAGGAATCGCAATACAATCGGAGTTTATCGCTTTATTCGGCCACAAACGCTATCTTCTCACTGCAACATCCGATTCTCATTCACCAAAGCTTAAATCGCGCGTTTTGACGTAAAAAGACGAACGGAACACAGTCCTAACATGCAGGAGCAACCGCGGGCTCAGGAATCGTAATACAATCGGAGTTTATCGCTTTATTCGGCCACAAACGCTATCTTCTCACTGCAACATCCGATTCTCATTCACCAAAGCTTAAATCGCGCGTTTTGACGTGAAAAGACGAACGGAACACAGTCCTAACACGCAGTAGCAACCGCGGGCTCAGGAATCGCAATACAATCGGAGTTTATCGCTTTTTTGGGCCACAAACGCTATCTTCTCACTGCAACGTCCGATTCTCATTTACCGAAGCTTAAATCGCATGTTTGGACGTGAAAAGACGAACGGAACACACCCCTAACACGCAGGAGCAACTGCGGGCTCAGGAATCGCAATAGAATCGGAGTTTATCGCTTTATTATGCCACAGACGCTATCTTCCCACTGAAACGTCCGATTCTCATTCACCAAAGCTTAAATCGCGCGGTTTGACGTGAAAAGGCGAACGAAACACAGTCCTAACACGCAGGAGCAACCGCGGGCTCAGGAATCGCATTAGAATCGGAGTTTATCGCTTTATTGGGCCACAAACGCCATCTTCTCACTGCAACGTCCGTTTCTCATTTACCGAAGCTTAAATCGCGTGGTTGGACGTGAAAAGTCGAACGGAACACAGTCCTAACACGCAGGAGCAACCGCGGGCTCAGGAATCGCAATACAATCGGAGTTTATCGCCTTATTGGGCCAGAAACGCTATCTTCTCACTGAAACGTCCGATTCTCATTCACCAAACCTTAAATCGCGCGTTTTGACGTGAAAAGACGAACGGAACACAGTCCTAACATGCAGGAGCAACCGCGGGCTCAGGAATCGCAATACAATCGGAGTTTATCGCTATATTGGGCCACAAACGCTATCTTCTCACTGAAACGTCCGATTCTCATTCACCAAACCTTAAATCGCGCGTTTTGACGTGAAAAGACGAACGGAACACAGTCCTAACATGCAGGAGCAACCGCGGGCTCAGGAATCGTAATACAATCGGCGTTTATCGCTTTACTGGGCCACAAACGCTATCGAATCACTGAAACGTCCGATTTTCATTCACCGAAGCTCAATTCGCGTGTTTGGACGTGAAAAGACGAACGGAACACAGTCCCAACACGCAGGAGCAACCGCGGGCTCAGGAATCGCAATACAATCGGAGTTTATCGCTTTATTCGGCCACAAACGCTATCTTCTCACTGCAACATCCGATTCTCATTCACCAAAGCTTAAATCGCGCGTTTTGACGTGAAAAGACGAACGGAACACAGTCCTAACACGCAGGAGCAACCGCGGGCTCAGGAATCGCAATACAATCGGAGTTTATCGCTTTTTTGGGCCACAAACGCTATCTTCTCACTGCAACGTCCGATTCTCATTTACCGAAGCTTAAATCGCATGTTTGGACGTGAAAAGACGAACGGAACACAGTCCTAACACGCAGGAGCAACCGCGGGCTCAGGAATCGCAATACAATCGGAGTTTATCGCCTTATTGGGCCAGAAACGCTATCTTCTCACTGAAACGTCCGATTCTCATTCACCAAACCTTAAATCGCGCGTTTTGACGTGAAAAGACGAACGGAACACAGTCCTAACATGCAGGAGCAACCGCGGGCTCAGGAATCGCAATACAATCGGAGTTTATCGCTATATTGGGCCACAAACGCTATCTTCTCACTGAAACGTCCGATTCTCATTCACCAAACCTTAAATCGCGCGTTTTGACGTGAAAAGACGAACGGAACACAGTCCTAACATGCAGGAGCAACCGCGGGCTCAGGAATCGTAATACAATCGGCGTTTATCGCTTTACTGGGCCACAAACGCTATCGAATCACTGAAACGTCCGATTTTCATTCACCGAAGCTCAATTCGCGTGTTTGGACGTGAAAAGACGAACGGAACACAGTCCCAACACGCAGGAGCAACCGCGGGCTCAGGAATCGCAATACAATCGGAGTTTATCGCTTTATTCGGCCACAAACGCTATCTTCTCACTGCAACATCCGATTCTCATTCACCAAAGCTTAAATCGCGCGTTTTGACGTGAAAAGACGAACGGAACACAGTCCTAACACGCAGGAGCAACCGCGGGCTCAGGAATCGCAATACAATCGGAGTTTATCGCTTTTTTGGGCCACAAACGCTATCTTCTCACTGCAACGTCCGATTCTCATTTACCGAAGCTTAAATCGCATGTTTGGACGTGAAAAGACGAACGGAACACAGTCCCAACACGCAGGAGCAACCGCGGGCTCAGGAATCGCAATACAATCGGAGTTTATCGCTTTATTCGGCCACAAACGCTATCTTCTCACTGCAACATCCGATTCTCATTCACCAAAGCTTAAATCGCGCGTTTTGACGTGAAAAGACGAACGGAACACACCCCTAACACGCAGGAGCAACTGCGGGCTCAGGAATCGCAATAGAATCGGAGTTTATCGCTTTATTATGCCACAGACGGTATCTTCCCACTGAAACGTCCGATTCTCATTCACCAAAGCTTAAATCGCGCGGTTTGACGTGAAAAGACGAACGAAACACAGTCCTAACACGCAGGAGCAACCGCGGGCTCAGGAATCGCATTAGAATCGGAGTTTATCGCTTTATTGGGCCACAAACGCCATCTTCTCACTGCAACGTCCGATTCTCATTCACCAAAGCTTAAATCGCGCGGTTTGACGTGAGAAGACGAACGGAACACAGCCCTAACACGCAGGAGCAACCGCGGGCTCAGGAATCGCAATACAATCGGAGTTTATCGCCTTATTGGGCCAGAAACGCTATCTTCTCACTGCAACGTCCGATTCTCATTCACCAAAGCTTAAATCGCGCGTTTTGACGTGAAAAGACGAACGGAACACAGTCCTAACATGCAGGAGCAACCGCGGGCTCAGGAATCGCAATACAATCGGAGTTTATCGCCTTATTGGGCCGCAAACGCTATCTTCTCTCTGCAACGTCCGATTCTCATTCACCAAAGCTTAAATCGCGCGTTTTGACGTGAAAAGACGAACGGAACACAGTCCTAACATGCAGGAGCAACCGCGGGCTCAGGAATCGCAATACAATCGGAGTTTATCGCTGTATTGGGCCACAAACGCCATCTTCTCACTGAAACGTCCGATTCTCATTCACCAAAGCTTAAATCGCGTGTTTGGACGTGAAAAGACGAACGGAACACAGTCCCAACACGCAGGAGCAACCGCGGGCTCAGGAATCGCATTAGAATCGGAGTTTATCGCTTTATTGGGCCACAAACGCCATCTTCTCACTGCAACGTCCGATTCTCATTTACCGAAGCTTAAATCGCGTGGTTGGACGTGAAAAGTCGAACGGAACACAGTCCTAACACGCAGGAGCAACCGCGGGCTCAGGAATCGCAATACAATCGGAGTTTATCGCTTTATTCGGCCACAAACGCTATCTTCTCACTGCAACATCCGATTCTCATTCACCAAAGCTTAAATCGCGCGTTTTGACGTGAAAAGACGAACGGAACACAGCCCTAACACGCAGGAGCAACTGCGGGCTCAGGAATCGCAATAGAATCGGAGTTTATCGCTTTATTATGCCACAGACGCTATCTTCCCACTGAAACGTCCGATTCTCAATCACCAAAGCTTAAATCGCGTGCTTTGACGTAAAGAGACGAACGAAACACAGTCCTAACATGCAGGAGCAACCGCGGGCTCAGGAATCGCAATACAATCGGAGTTTATCGCCTTACTGGGCCACAAACGCTATCGCCTCACTGAAACGTCCGATTTTCATTCACCGAAGCTCAATTCGCGTGTTTGGACGTGAAAAGACGAACGGAACACAGTCCCAACACGCAGGAGCAACCGCGGGCTCAGGAATCGCAATACAATCGGAGTTTATCGCTTTATTCGGCCACAAACGCTATCTTCTCACTGCAACATCCGATTCTCATTCACCAAAGCTTAAATCGCGCGTTTTGACGTAAAAAGACGAACGGAACACAGTCCTAACATGCAGGAGCAACCGCGGGCTCAGGAATCGTAATACAATCGGAGTTTATCGCTTTATTCGGCCACAAACGCTATCTTCTCACTGCAACATCCGATTCTCATTCACCAAAGCTTAAATCGCGCGTTTTGACGTGAAAAGACGAACGGAACACAGTCCTAACACGCAGTAGCAACCGCGGGCTCAGGAATCGCAATACAATCGGAGTTTATCGCTTTTTTGGGCCACAAACGCTATCTTCTCACTGCAACGTCCGATTCTCATTTACCGAAGCTTAAATCGCATGTTTGGACGTGAAAAGACGAACGGAACACACCCCTAACACGCAGGAGCAACTGCGGGCTCAGGAATCGCAATAGAATCGGAGTTTATCGCTTTATTATGCCACAGACGCTATCTTCCCACTGAAACGTCCGATTCTCATTCACCAAAGCTTAAATCGCGCGGTTTGACGTGAAAAGGCGAACGAAACACAGTCCTAACACGCAGGAGCAACCGCGGGCTCAGGAATCGCATTAGAATCGGAGTTTATCGCTTTATTGGGCCACAAACGCCATCTTCTCACTGCAACGTCCGATTCTCATTTACCGAAGCTTAAATCGCGTGGTTGGACGTGAAAAGTCGAACGGAACACAGTCCTAACACGCAGGAGCAACCGCGGGCTCAGGAATCGCAATACAATCGGAGTTTATCGCCTTATTGGGCCAGAAACGCTATCTTCTCACTGAAACGTCCGATTCTCATTCACCAAACCTTAAATCGCGCGTTTTGACGTGAAAAGACGAACGGAACACAGTCCTAACATGCAGGAGCAACCGCGGGCTCAGGAATCGCAATACAATCGGAGTTTATCGCTATATTGGGCCACAAACGCTATCTTCTCACTGAAACGTCCGATTCTCATTCACCAAACCTTAAATCGCGCGTTTTGACGTGAAAAGACGAACGGAACACAGTCCTAACATGCAGGAGCAACCGCGGGCTCAGGAATCGTAATACAATCGGCGTTTATCGCTTTACTGGGCCACAAACGCTATCGAATCACTGAAACGTCCGATTTTCATTCACCGAAGCTCAATTCGCGTGTTTGGACGTGAAAAGACGAACGGAACACAGTCCCAACACGCAGGAGCAACCGCGGGCTCAGGAATCGCAATACAATCGGAGTTTATCGCTTTATTCGGCCACAAACGCTATCTTCTCACTGCAACATCCGATTCTCATTCACCAAAGCTTAAATCGCGCGTTTTGACGTGAAAAGACGAACGGAACACAGTCCTAACACGCAGGAGCAACCGCGGGCTCAGGAATCGCAATACAATCGGAGTTTATCGCTTTTTTGGGCCACAAACGCTATCTTCTCACTGCAACGTCCGATTCTCATTTACCGAAGCTTAAATCGCATGTTTGGACGTGAAAAGACGAACGGAACACAGTCCTAACACGCAGGAGCAACCGCGGGCTCAGGAATCGCAATACAATCGGAGTTTATCGCCTTATTGGGCCAGAAACGCTATCTTCTCACTGAAACGTCCGATTCTCATTCACCAAACCTTAAATCGCGCGTTTTGACGTGAAAAGACGAACGGAACACAGTCCTAACATGCAGGAGCAACCGCGGGCTCAGGAATCGCAATACAATCGGAGTTTATCGCTATATTGGGCCACAAACGCTATCTTCTCACTGAAACGTCCGATTCTCATTCACCAAACCTTAAATCGCGCGTTTTGACGTGAAAAGACGAACGGAACACAGTCCTAACATGCAGGAGCAACCGCGGGCTCAGGAATCGTAATACAATCGGCGTTTATCGCTTTACTGGGCCACAAACGCTATCGAATCACTGAAACGTCCGATTTTCATTCACCGAAGCTCAATTCGCGTGTTTGGACGTGAAAAGACGAACGGAACACAGTCCCAACACGGCGGAGCAACCGCGGGCTCAGGAATCGCAATACAATCGGAGTTTATCGCTTTATTCGGCCACAAACGCTATCTTCTCACTGCAACATCCGATTCTCATTCACCAAAGCTTAAATCGCGCGTTTTGACGTGAAAAGACGAACGGAACACAGTCCTAACACGCAGGAGCAACCGCGGGCTCAGGAATCGCAATACAATCGGAGTTTATCGCTTTTTTGGGCCACAAACGCTATCTTCTCACTGCAACGTCCGATTCTCATTTACCGAAGCTTAAATCGCATGTTTGGACGTGAAAAGACGAACGGAACACAGTCCCAACACGCAGGAGCAACCGCGGGCTCAGGAATCGCAATACAATCGGAGTTTATCGCTTTATTCGGCCACAAACGCTATCTTCTCACTGCAACATCCGATTCTCATTCACCAAAGCTTAAATCGCGCGTTTTGACGTGAAAAGACGAACGGAACACACCCCTAACACGCAGGAGCAACTGCGGGCTCAGGAATCGCAATAGAATCGGAGTTTATCGCTTTATTATGCCACAGACGGTATCTTCCCACTGAAACGTCCGATTCTCATTCACCAAAGCTTAAATCGCGCGGTTTGACGTGAAAAGACGAACGAAACACAGTCCTAACACGCAGGAGCAACCGCGGGCTCAGGAATCGCATTAGAATCGGAGTTTATCGCTTTATTGGGCCACAAACGCCATCTTCTCACTGCAACGTCCGATTCTCATTCACCAAAGCTTAAATCGCGCGGTTTGACGTGAGAAGACGAACGGAACACAGCCCTAACACGCAGGAGCAACCGCGGGCTCAGGAATCGCAATACAATCGGAGTTTATCGCCTTATTGGGCCAGAAACGCTATCTTCTCACTGCAACGTCCGATTCTCATTCACCAAAGCTTAAATCGCGCGTTTTGACGTGAAAAGACGAACGGAACACAGTCCTAACATGCAGGAGCAACCGCGGGCTCAGGAATCGCAATACAATCGGAGTTTATCGCCTTATTGGGCCGCAAACGCTATCTTCTCTCTGCAACGTCCGATTCTCATTCACCAAAGCTTAAATCGCGCGTTTTGACGTGAAAAGACGAACGGAACACAGTCCTAACATGCAGGAGCAACCGCGGGCTCAGGAATCGCAATACAATCGGAGTTTATCGCTGTATTGGGCCACAAACGCCATCTTCTCACTGAAACGTCCGATTCTCATTCACCAAAGCTTAAATCGCGTGTTTGGACGTGAAAAGACGAACGGAACACAGTCCCAACACGCAGGAGCAACCGCGGGCTCAGGAATCGCATTAGAATCGGAGTTTATCGCTTTATTGGGCCACAAACGCCATCTTCTCACTGCAACGTCCGATTCTCATTTACCGAAGCTTAAATCGCGTGGTTGGACGTGAAAAGTCGAACGGAACACAGTCCTAACACGCAGGAGCAACCGCGGGCTCAGGAATCGCAATACAATCGGAGTTTATCGCTTTATTCGGCCACAAACGCTATCTTCTCACTGCAACATCCGATTCTCATTCACCAAAGCTTAAATCGCGCGTTTTGACGTGAAAAGACGAACGGAACACAGCCCTAACACGCAGGAGCAACTGCGGGCTCAGGAATCGCAATAGAATCGGAGTTTATCGCTTTATTATGCCACAGACGCTATCTTCCCACTGAAACGTCCGATTCTCAATCACCAAAGCTTAAATCGCGTGCTTTGACGTAAAGAGACGAACGAAACACAGTCCTAACATGCAGGAGCAACCGCGGGCTCAGGAATCGCAATACAATCGGAGTTTATCGCCTTACTGGGCCACAAACGCTATCGCCTCACTGAAACGTCCGATTTTCATTCACCGAAGCTCAATTCGCGTGTTTGGACGTGAAAAGACGAACGGAACACAGTCCCAACACGCAGGAGCAACCGCGGGCTCAGGAATCGCAATACAATCGGAGTTTATCGCTTTATTCGGCCACAAACGCTATCTTCTCACTGCAACATCCGATTCTCATTCACCAAAGCTTAAATCGCGCGTTTTGACGTAAAAAGACGAACGGAACACAGTCCTAACATGCAGGAGCAACCGCGGGCTCAGGAATCGTAATACAATCGGAGTTTATCGCTTTATTCGGCCACAAACGCTATCTTCTCACTGCAACATCCGATTCTCATTCACCAAAGCTTAAATCGCGCGTTTTGACGTGAAAAGACGAACGGAACACAGTCCTAACACGCAGTAGCAACCGCGGGCTCAGGAATCGCAATACAATCGGAGTTTATCGCTTTTTTGGGCCACAAACGCTATCTTCTCACTGCAACGTCCGATTCTCATTTACCGAAGCTTAAATCGCATGTTTGGACGTGAAAAGACGAACGGAACACACCCCTAACACGCAGGAGCAACTGCGGGCTCAGGAATCGCAATAGAATCGGAGTTTATCGCTTTATTATGCCACAGACGCTATCTTCCCACTGAAACGTCCGATTCTCATTCACCAAAGCTTAAATCGCGCGGTTTGACGTGAAAAGGCGAACGAAACACAGTCCTAACACGCAGGAGCAACCGCGGGCTCAGGAATCGCATTAGAATCGGAGTTTATCGCTTTATTGGGCCACAAACGCCATCTTCTCACTGCAACGTCCGATTCTCATTTACCGAAGCTTAAATCGCGTGGTTGGACGTGAAAAGTCGAACGGAACACAGTCCTAACACGCAGGAGCAACCGCGGGCTCAGGAATCGCAATACAATCGGAGTTTATCGCCTTATTGGGCCAGAAACGCTATCTTCTCACTGAAACGTCCGATTCTCATTCACCAAACCTTAAATCGCGCGTTTTGACGTGAAAAGACGAACGGAACACAGTCCTAACATGCAGGAGCAACCGCGGGCTCAGGAATCGCAATACAATCGGAGTTTATCGCTATATTGGGCCACAAACGCTATCTTCTCACTGAAACGTCCGATTCTCATTCACCAAACCTTAAATCGCGCGTTTTGACGTGAAAAGACGAACGGAACACAGTCCTAACATGCAGGAGCAACCGCGGGCTCAGGAATCGTAATACAATCGGCGTTTATCGCTTTACTGGGCCACAAACGCTATCGAATCACTGAAACGTCCGATTTTCATTCACCGAAGCTCAATTCGCGTGTTTGGACGTGAAAAGACGAACGGAACACAGTCCCAACACGCAGGAGCAACCGCGGGCTCAGGAATCGCAATACAATCGGAGTTTATCGCTTTATTCGGCCACAAACGCTATCTTCTCACTGCAACATCCGATTCTCATTCACCAAAGCTTAAATCGCGCGTTTTGACGTGAAAAGACGAACGGAACACAGTCCTAACACGCAGGAGCAACCGCGGGCTCAGGAATCGCAATACAATCGGAGTTTATCGCTTTTTTGGGCCACAAACGCTATCTTCTCACTGCAACGTCCGATTCTCATTTACCGAAGCTTAAATCGCATGTTTGGACGTGAAAAGACGAACGGAACACACCCCTAACACGCAGGAGCAACTGCGGGCTCAGGAATCGCAATAGAATCGGAGTTTATCGCTTTATTATGCCACAGACGCTATCTTCCCACTGAAACGTCCGATTCTCATTCACCAAAGCTTAAATCGCGCGGTTTGACGTGAAAAGACGAACGAAACACAGTCCTAACACGCAGGAGCAACCGCGGGCTCAGGAATCGCATTAGAATCGGAGTTTATCGCTTTATTGGGCCACAAACGCCATCTTCTCACTGCAACGTCCGATTCTCATTCACCAAAGCTTAAATCGCGCGTTTTGACGTGAAAAGACGAACGGAACACAGTCCTAACATGCAGGAGCAACCGCGGGCTCAGGAATCGCAATACAATCGGAGTTTATCGCCTTATTGGGCCGCAAACGCTATCTTCTCACTGCAACGTCCGATTCTCATTCACCAAAGCTTAAATCGCGCGTTTTGACGTGAAAAGACGAACGGAACACAGTCCTAACATGCAGGAGCAACCGCGGGCTCAGGAATCGCAATACAATCGGAGTTTATCGCTGTATTGGGCCACAAACGCCATCTTCTCACTGAAACGTCCGATTCTCATTCACCAAAGCTTAAATCGCGTGTTTGGACGTGAAAAGACGAACGGAACACAGTCCCAACACGCAGGAGCAACCGCGGGCTCAGGAATCGCATTAGAATCGGAGTTTATCGCTTTATTGGGCCACAAACGCCATCTTCTCACTGCAACGTCCGATTCTCATTTACCGAAGCTTAAATCGCGTGGTTGGACGTGAAAAGTCGAACGGAACACAGTCCTAACACGCAGGAGCAACCGCGGGCTCAGGAATCGCAATACAATCGGAGTTTATCGCTTTATTCGGCCACAAACGCTATCTTCTCACTGCAACATCCGATTCTCATTCACCAAAGCTTAAATCGCGCGGTTTGACGTGAAAAGACGAACGAAACACAGTCCTAACACGCAGGAGCAACCGCGGGCTCAGGAATCGCATTAGAATCGGAGTTTATCGCTTTATTGGGCCACAAACGCCATCTTCTCACTGCAACGTCCGATTCTCATTCACCAAAGCTTAAATCGCGCGGTTTGACGTGAGAAGACGAACGGAACACAGCCCTAACACGCAGGAGCAACCGCGGGCTCAGGAATCGCAATACAATCGGAGTTTATCGCCTTATTGGGCCAGAAACGCTATCTTCTCACTGCAACGTCCGATTCTCATTCACCAAAGCTTAAATCGCGCGTTTTGACGTGAAAAGACGAACGGAACACAGTCCTAACATGCAGGAGCAACCGCGGGCTCAGGAATCGCAATACAATCGGAGTTTATCGCCTTATTGGGCCGCAAACGCTATCTTCTCTCTGCAACGTCCGATTCTCATTCACCAAAGCTTAAATCGCGCGTTTTGACGTGAAAAGACGAACGGAACACAGTCCTAACATGCAGGAGCAACCGCGGGCTCAGGAATCGCAATACAATCGGAGTTTATCGCTTTATTCGGCCACAAACGCTATCTTCTCACTGCAACATCCGATTCTCATTCACCAAAGCTTAAATCGCGCGTTTTGACGTGAAAAGACGAACGGAACACAGTCCTAACATGCAGGAGCAACCGCGGGCTCAGGAATCGTAATACAATCGGAGTTTATCGCTTTATTCGGCCACAAACGCTATCTTCTCACTGCAACGTCCGATTCTCATTTACCGAAGCTTAAATCGCATGTTTGGACGTGAAAAGACGAACGGAACACACCCCTAACACGCAGGAGCAACTGCGGGCTCAGGAATCGCAATAGAATCGGAGTTTATCGCTTTATTATGCCACAGACGCTATCTTCCCACTGAAACGTCCGATTCTCATTCACCAAAGCTTAAATCGCGCGGTTTGACGTGAAAAGGCGAACGAAACACAGTCCTAACACGCAGGAGCAACCGCGGGCTCAGGAATCGCATTAGAATCGGAGTTTATCGCTTTATTGGGCCACAAACGCGATCTTCTCACTGCAACGTCCGATTCTCATTTACCGAAGCTTAAATCGCGTGGTTGGACGTGAAAAGTCGAACGGAACACAGTCCTAACACGCAGGAGCAACCGCGGGCTCAGGAATCGCAATACAATCGGAGTTTATCGCCTTATTGGGCCAGAAACGCTATCTTTTCACTGAAACGTCCGATTCTCATTCACCAAACCTTAAATCGCGCGTTTTGACGTGAAAAGACGAACGGAACACAGTCCTAACATGCAGGAGCAACCGCGGGCTCAGGAATCGCAATACAATCGGAGTTTATCGCTATATTGGGCCACAAACGCTATCTTCTCACTGAAACGTCCGATTCTCATTCACCAAACCTTAAATCGCGCGTTTTGACGTGAAAAGACGAACGGAACACAGTCCTAACATGCAGGAGCAACCACGGGCTCAGGAATCGTAATACAATCGGCGTTTATCGCTTTACTGGGCCACAAACGCTATCGAATCACTGAAACGTCCGATTTTCATTCACCGAAGCTCAATTCGCGTGTTTGGACGTGAAAAGACGAACGGAACACAGTCCCAACACGCAGGAGCAACCGCGGGCTCAGGAATCGCAATACAATCGGAGTTTATCGCTTTATTCGGCCACAAACGCTATCTTCTCACTGCAACATCCGATTCTCATTCACCAAAGCTTAAATCGCGCGTTTTGACGTGAAAAGACGAACGGAACACAGTCCTAACACGCAGGAGCAACCGCGGGCTCAGGAATCGCAATACAATCGGAGTTTATCGCTTTTTTGGGCCACAAACGCTATCTTCTCACTGCAACGTCCGATTCTCATTTACCGAAGCTTAAATCG
This sequence comes from Trypoxylon attenuatum, assembly GCA_963989405.1. Lineage (NCBI taxonomy): Eukaryota > Metazoa > Arthropoda > Insecta > Hymenoptera > Crabronidae > Trypoxylon > Trypoxylon attenuatum. The sequence goes on along the minus strand of CAXDIT010000055.1, from coordinate 45,092 downwards.
CATGTTTGGACGTGAAAAGACGAACGGAACACACCCCTAACACGCAGGAGCAACTGCGGGCTCAGGAATCGCAATAGAATCGGAGTTTATCGCTTTATTATGCCACAGACGCTATCTTCCCACTGAAACGTCCGATTCTCATTCACCAAAGCTTAAATCGCGCGGTTTGACGTGAAAAGACGAACGAAACACAGTCCTAACACGCAGGAGCAACCGCGGGCTCAGGAATCGCATTAGAATCGGAGTTTATCGCTTTATTGGGCCACAAACGCCATCTTCTCACTGCAACGTCCGCTTCTCATTCACCAAAGCTTAAATCGCGCGTTTTGACGTGAAAAGACGAACGGAACACAGTCCTAACATGCAGGAGCAACCGCGGGCTCAGGAATCGCAATACAATCGGAGTTTATCGCCTTATTGGGCCGCAAACGCTATCTTCTCACTGCAACGTCCGATTCTCATTCACCAAAGCTTAAATCGCGCGTTTTGACGTGAAAAGACGAACGGAACACAGTCCTAACATGCAGGAGCAACCGCGGGCTCAGGAATCGCAATACAATCGGAGTTTATCGCTGTATTGGGCCACAAACGCCATCTTCTCACTGAAACGTCCGATTCTCATTCACCAAAGCTTAAATCGCGTGTTTGGACGTGAAAAGACGAACGGAACACAGTCCCAACACGCAGGAGCAACCGCGGGCTCAGGAATCGCATTAGAATCGGAGTTTATCGCTTTATTGGGCCACAAACGCCATCTTCTCACTGCAACGTCCGATTCTCATTTACCGAAGCTTAAATCGCGTGGTTGGACGTGAAAAGTCGAACGGAACACAGTCCTAACACGCAGGAGCAACCGCGGGCTCAGGAATCGCAATACAATCGGAGTTTATCGCTTTATTCGGCCACAAACGCTATCTTCTCACTGCAACATCCGATTCTCATTCACCAAAGCTTAAATCGCGCGTTTTGACGTGAAAAGACGAACGGAACACAGCCCTAACACGCAGGAGCAACTGCGGGCTCAGGAATCGCAATAGAATCGGAGTTTATCGCTTTATTATGCCACAGACGCTATCTTCCCACTGAAACGTCCGATTCTCAATCACCAAAGCTTAAATCGCGTGCTTTGACGTAAAGAGACGAACGAAACACAGTCCTAACATGCAGGAGCAACCGCGGGCTCAGGAATCGCAATACAATCGGAGTTTATCGCCTTACTGGGCCACAAACGCTATCGCCTCACTGAAACGTCCGATTTTCATTCACCGAAGCTCAATTCGCGTGTTTGGACGTGAAAAGACGAACGGAACACACTCCCAACACGCAGGAGCAACCGCGGGCTCAGGAATCGCAATACAATCGGAGTTTATCGCTTTATTCGGCCACAAACGCTATCTTCTCACTGCAACATCCGATTCTCATTCACCAAAGCTTAAATCGCGCGTTTTGACGTGAAAAGACGAACGGAACACACCCCTAACACGCAGGAGCAACTGCGGGCTCAGGAATCGCAATAGAATCGGAGTTTATCGCTTTATTATGCCACAGACGCTATCTTCCCACTGAAACGTCCGATTCTCATTCACCAAAGCTTAAATCGCGCGGTTTGACGTGAAAAGACGAACGAAACACAGTCCTAACACGCAGGAGCAACCGCGGGCTCAGGAATCGCATTAGAATCGGAGTTTATCGGTTTATTGGGCCACAAACGCCATCTTCTCACTGCAACGTCCGATTCTCATTCACCAAAGCTTAAATCGCGCGGTTTGACGTGAGAAGACGAACGGAACACAGCCCTAACACGCAGGAGCAACCGCGGGCTCAGGAATCGCAATACAATCGGAGTTTATCGCCTTATTGGGCCAGAAACGCTATCTTCTCACTGCAACGTCCGATTCTCATTCACCAAAGCTTAAATCGCGCGTTTTGACGTGAAAAGACGAACGGAACACAGTCCTAACATGCAGGAGCAACCGCGGGCTCAGGAATCGCAATACAATCGGAGTTTATCGCTATATTGGGCCACAAACGCTATCTTCTCACTGAAACGTCCGATTCTCATTCACCAAACCTTAAATCGCGCGTTTTGACGTGAAAAGACGAACGGAACACAGTCCTAACATGCAGGAGCAACCGCGGGCTCAGGAATCGTAATACAATCGGCGTTTATCGCTTTAGTGGGCCACAAACGCTATCGAATCACTGAAACGTCCGATTTTCATTCACCGAAGCTCAATTCACTTGTTTGGACGTGAAAAGACGAACGGAACACAGTCCCAACACGCAGGAGCAACCGCGGGCTCAGGAATCGCATTAGAATCGGAGTTTATCGCTTTATTGGGCCACAAACGCTATCTTCTCACTGAAACGTCCGAATCTCATTCACGAAAGCTTAAATCGCGTGCTTTGACGTAAAGAGACGAACGAAACACAGTCCTAACACGCAGGAGCAACCGCGGGCTCAGGAATCGCAATACAATCAGAGTTTATCGCTTTATTGGGCCACAAACGCCATCTTCTCACTGCAACGTCCGATTCTCATTCACCAAAGCTTAAATCGCGTGTTTGGACGTGAAAAGTCGAACGGAACACAGTCCTAACACGCAGGAGCAACCGCAGGCTCAGGAATCGCAATAGAATCGGAGTTTATCGCCTTATTGGGCCACAAACGCTATCTTCTCACTGCAACGTCCGATTCTCATTTACCGAAGCTTAAATCGCATGTTTGGACGTGAAAAGACGAACGGAACACACCCCTAACACGCAGGAGCAACTGCGGGCTCAGGAATCGCAATAGAATCGGAGTTTATCGCTTTATTATGCCACAGACGCTATCTTCCCACTGAAACGTCCGATTCTCATTCACCAAAGCTTAAATCGCGCGGTTTGACGTGAAAAGACGAACGAAACACAGTCCTAACACGCAGGAGCAACCGCGGGCTCAGGAATCGCATTAGAATCGGAGTTTATCGGTTTATTGGGCCACAAACGCCATCTTCTCACTGCAACGTCCGATTCTCATTCACCAAAGCTTAAATCGCGCGGTTTGACGTGAGAAGACGAACGGAACACAGCCCTAACACGCAGGAGCAACCGCGGGCTCAGGAATCGCAATACAATCGGAGTTTATCGCCTTATTGGGCCAGAAACGCTATCTTCTCACTGCAACGTCCGATTCTCATTCACCAAAGCTTAAATCGCGCGTTTTGACGTGAAAAGACGAACGGAACACAGTCCTAACATGCAGGAGCAACCGCGGGCTCAGGAATCGCAATACAATCGGAGTTTATCGCTATATTGGGCCACAAACGCTATCTTCTCACTGAAACGTCCGATTCTCATTCACCAAACCTTAAATCGCGCGTTTTGACGTGAAAAGACGAACGGAACACAGTCCTAACATGCAGGAGCAACCGCGGGCTCAGGAATCGTAATACAATCGGCGTTTATCGCTTTAGTGGGCCACAAACGCTATCGAATCACTGAAACGTCCGATTTTCATTCACCGAAGCTCAATTCACTTGTTTGGACGTGAAAAGACGAACGGAACACAGTCCCAACACGCAGGAGCAACCGCAGGCTCAGGAATCGCATTAGAATCGGAGTTTATCGCTTTATTGGGCCACAAACGCTATCTTCTCACTGAAACGTCCGAATCTCATTCACGAAAGCTTAAATCGCGTGCTTTGACGTAAAGAGACGAACGAAACACAGTCCTAACACGCAGGAGCAACCGCGGGCTCAGGAATCGCAATACAATCAGAGTTTATCGCTTTATTGGGCCACAAACGCCATCTTCTCACTGCAACGTCCGATTCTCATTCACCAAAGCTTAAATCGCGTGTTTGGACGTGAAAAGTCGAACGGAACACAGTCCTAACACGCAGGAGCAACCGCAGGCTCAGGAATCGCAATAGAATCGGAGTTTATCGCCTTATTGGGCCACAAACGCTATCTTCTCACTGCAACGTCCGATTCTCATTCACGACCGCTCAAATCGCGTGGTTTGACGTGAAAAGACGAACGGAACAGAGTCCTAATACGCAGGAACAACCGCGGGCTCAAGAATCGCAATAGAATCGGAGTTTATCGCTTTACTGGGCCACAAACGCTATCGCCTCACTGAAACGTCCGATTCTCATTTACCGAAGCTTAAATCGCATGTTTGGACGTGAAAAGTCGAACGGAACACAGTCCTAACACGCAGGAGCAACCGCGGGCTCAGGAATCGCATTAGAATCGGAGTTTATCGCTTTATTGGGCCACAAACGCCATCTTCTCACTGCAACGTCCGATTCTCATTCACCAAAGCTTAAATCGCGCGGTTTGACGTGAGAAGACGAACGGAACACAGCCCTAACACGCAGGAGCAACCGCGGGCTCAGGAATCGCATTAGAATCGGAGTTTATCGCTTTATTGGGCCACAAACGCCATCTTCTCACTGCAACGTCCGATTCTCATTTACCGAAGCTTAAATCGCATGTTTGGACGTGAAAAGTCGAACGGAACACAGTCCTAACACGCAGGAGCAACCGCGGGCTCAGGAATCGCATTAGAATCGGAGTTTATCGCTTTATTGGGAAACAAACGCCATCTTCTCACTGCAACGTCCGATTCTCATTCACCAAAGCTTAAATCGCGCGGTTTGACGTGAGAAGACGAACGGAACACAGCCCTAACACGCAGGAGCAACCGCGGGCTCAGGAATCGCAATACAATCGGAGTTTATCGCCTTATTGGGCCAGAAACGCTATCTTCTCACTGCAACGTCCGATTCTCATTCACCAAAGCTTAAATCGCGCGTTTTGACGTGAAAAGACGAACGGAACACAGTCCTAACATGCAGGAGCAACCGCGGGCTCAGGAATCGCAATACAATCGGAGTTTATCGCCTTATTGGGCCGCAAACGCTATCTTCTCACTGCAACGTCCGATTCTCATTCACCAAAGCTTAAATCGCGCGTTTTGACGTGAAAAGACGAACGGAACACAGTCCTAACATGCAGGAGCAACCGCGGGCTCAGGAATCGCAATACAATCGGAGTTTATCGCTGTATTGGGCCACAAACGCCATCTTCTCACTGAAACGTCCGATTCTCATTCACCAAAGCTTAAATCGCGTGTTTGGACGTGAAAAGACGAACGGAACACAGTCCCAACACGCAGGAGCAACCGCGGGCTCAGGAATCGCATTAGAATCGGAGTTTATCGCTTTATTGGGCCACAAACGCCATCTTCTCACTGCAACGTCCGATTCTCATTTACCGAAGCTTAAATCGCGTGGTTGGACGTGAAAAGTCGAACGGAACACAGTCCTAACACGCAGGAGCAACCGCGGGCTCAGGAATCGCAATACAATCGGAGTTTATCGCTTTATTCGGCCACAAACGCTATCTTCTCACTGCAACATCCGATTCTCATTCACCAAAGCTTAAATCGCGCGTTTTGACGTGAAAAGACGAACGGAACACAGTCCTAACATGCAGGAGCAACCGCGGGCTCAGGAATCGCAATACAATCGGAGTTTATCGCTATATTGGGCCACAAACGCTATCTTCTCACTGAAACGTCCGATTCTCATTCACCAAACCTTAAATCGCGCGTTTTGACGTGAAAAGACGAACGGAACACAGTCCTAACATGCAGGAGCAACCGCGGGCTCAGGAATCGTAATACAATCGGCGTTTATCGCTTTAGTGGGCCACAAACGCTATCGAATCACTGAAACGTCCGATTTTCATTCACCGAAGCTCAATTCACTTGTTTGGACGTGAAAAGACGAACGGAACACAGTCCCAACACGCAGGAGCAACCGCGGGCTCAGGAATCGCATTAGAATCGGAGTTTATCGCTTTATTGGGCCACAAACGCTATCTTCTCACTGAAACGTCCGAATCTCATTCACGAAAGCTTAAATCGCGTGTTTGGACGTGAAAAGTCGAACGGAACACAGTCCTAACACGCAGGAGCAACCGCAGGCTCAGGAATCGCAATAGAATCGGAGTTTATCGCTTTACTGGGCCACAAACGCTATCGCCTCACTGAAACGTCCGATTTTTATTCACCGAAGCTTAATTCGCGTGTTGGACGTGAAAAGACGAACGGAACACAGTCCCAACACGCAGGAGCAACCGCGGGCTCAGGAATCGCATTAGAATCGGAGTTTATCGCTTTATTGGGCCACAAACGCCATCTTCTCACTGCAACGTCCGATTCTCATTTACCGAAGCTTAAATCGCGTGGTTGGACGTGAAAAGTCGAACGGAACACAGTCCTAACACGCAGGAGCAACCGCGGGCTCAGGAATCGCAATACAATCGGAGTTTATCGCTTTATTCGGCCACAAACGCTATCTTCTCACTGCAACATCCGATTCTCATTCACCAAAGCTTAAATCGCGCGTTTTGACGTGAAAAGACGAACGGAACACAGTCCTAACATGCAGGAGCAACCGCGGGCTCAGGAATCGCAATACAATCGGAGTTTATCGCTATATTGGGCCACAAACGCTATCTTCTCACTGAAACGTCCGATTCTCATTCACCAAACCTTAAATCGCGCGTTTTGACGTGAAAAGACGAACGGAACACAGTCCTAACATGCAGGAGCAACCGCGGGCTCAGGAATCGTAATACAATCGGCGTTTATCGCTTTAGTGGGCCACAAACGCTATCGAATCACTGAAACGTCCGATTTTCATTCACCGAAGCTCAATTCACTTGTTTGGACGTGAAAAGACGAACGGAACACAGTCCCAACACGCAGGAGCAACCGCGGGCTCAGGAATCGCATTAGAATCGGAGTTTATCGCTTTATTGGGCCACAAACGCTATCTTCTCACTGAAACGTCCGAATCTCATTCACGAAAGCTTAAATCGCGTGTTTGGACGTGAAAAGTCGAACGGAACACAGTCCTAACACGCAGGAGCAACCGCAGGCTCAGGAATCGCAATAGAATCGGAGTTTATCGCTTTACTGGGCCACAAACGCTATCGCCTCACTGAAACGTCCGATTTTTATTCACCGAAGCTTAATTCGCGTGTTGGACGTGAAAAGACGAACGGAACACAGTCCCAACACGCAGGAGCAACCGCGGGCTCAGGAATCGCAATACAATCGGAGTTTATCGCTTTATTGGGCCACAAACGCCATCTTCTCACTGCAACGTCCGATTCTCATTCACCAAAGCTTAAATCGCGCGGTTTGACGTGAGAAGACGAACGGAACACAGCCCTAACACGCAGGAGCAACCGCGGGCTCAGGAATCGCAATACAATCGGAGTTTATCGCTTTATTGGGCCACAAACGCCATCTTCTCACTGCAACGTCCGATTCTCATTCACCAAAGCTTAAATCGCGCGGTTTGACGTGAGAAGACGAACGGAACACAGCCCTAACACGCAGGAGCAACCGCGGGCTCAGGAATCGCAATACAATCGGAGTTTATCGCTTTATTGGGCCACAAACGCCATCTTCTCACTGCAACGTCCGATTCTCATTTACCGAAGCTTAAATCGCATGTTTGGACGTGAAAAGTCGAACGGAACACAGTCCTAACACGCAGGAGCAACCGCGGGCTCAGGAATCGCATTAGAATCGGAGTTCATCGCTTTATTGGGCCACAAACGCCATCTTCTCACTGCAACGTCCGGTTCTCATTCACCAAAGCTTAAATCGCGCGGTTTGACGTGAGAAGACGAACGGAACACAGCCCTAACACGCAGGAGCAACCGCGGGCTCAGGAATCGCAATACAATCGGAGTTTATCGCCTTATTGGGCCAGAAACGCTATCTTCTCACTGCAACGTCCGATTCTCATTCACCAAAGCTTAAATCGCGCGTTTTGACGTGAAAAGACGAACGGAACACAGTCCTAACATGCAGGAGCAACCGCGGGCTCAGGAATCGCAATACAATCGGAGTTTATCGCCTTACTGGGCCACAAACGCTATCGCCTCACTGAAACGTCCGATTTTCATTCACCGAAGCTCAATTCGCGTGTTTGGACGTGAAAAGACGAACGGAACACAGTCCCAACACGCAGGAGCAACCGCGGGCTCAGGAATCGCAATACAATCGGAGTTTATCGCTTTATTCGGCCACAAACGCTATCTTCTCACTGCAACATCCGATTCTCATTCACCAAAGCTTAAATCGCGCGTTTTGACGTGAAAAGACGAACGGAACACAGTCCTAACACGCAGGAGCAACCGCGGGCTCAGGAATCGCAATACAATAGGAGTTTATCGCTTTTTTGGGCCACAAACGCTATCTTCTCACTGCAACGTCCGATTCTCATTTACCGAAGCTTAAATCGCATGTTTGGACGTGAAAAGACGAACGGAACACACCCCTAACACGCAGGAGCAACTGCGGGCTCAGGAATCGCAATAGAATCGGAGTTTATCGCTTTATTATGCCACAGACGCTATCTTCCCACTGAAACGTCCGATTCTCATTCACCAAAGCTTAAATCGCGCGGTTTGACGTGAAAAGACGAACGAAACACAGTCCTAACACGCAGGAGCAACCGCGGGCTCAGGAATCGCATTAGAATCGGAGTTTATCGGTTTATTGGGCCACAAACGCCATCTTCTCACTGCAACGTCCGATTCTCATTCACCAAAGCTTAAATCGCGCGGTTTGACGTGAGAAGACGAACGGAACACAGCCCTAACACGCAGGAGCAACCGCGGGCTCAGGAATCGCAATACAATCGGAGTTTATCGCCTTATTGGGCCAGAAACGCTATCTTCTCACTGCAACGTCCGATTCTCATTCACCAAAGCTTAAATCGCGCGTTTTGACGTGAAAAGACGAACGGAACACAGTCCTAACATGCAGGAGCAACCGCGGGCTCAGGAATCGCAATACAATCGGAGCTTATCGCTATATTGGGCCACAAACGCTATCTTCTCACTGAAACGTCCGATTCTCATTCACCAAACCTTAAATCGCGCGTTTTGATGTGAAAAGACGAACGGAACACAGTCCTAACATGCAGGAGCAACCGCGGGCTCAGGAATCGTAATACAATCGGCGTTTATCGCTTTACTGGGCCACAAACGCTATCGAATCACTGAAACGTCCGATTTTCATTCACCGAAGCTCAATTCGCGTGTTTGGACGTGAAAAGACGAACGGAACACAGTCCCAACACGCAGGAGCAACCGCGGGCTCAGGAATCGCATTAGAATCGGAGTTTATCGCTTTATTGGGCCACAAACGCTATCTTCTCACTGAAACGTCCGAATCTCATTCACGAAAGCTTAAATCGCGTGCTTTGACGTAAAGAGACGAACGAAACACAGTCCTAACACGCAGGAGCAACCGCGGGCTCAGGAATCGCAATACAATCAGAGTTTATCGCTTTATTGGGCCACAAACGCCATCTTCTCACTGCAACGTCCGATTCTCATTCACCAAAGCTTAAATCGCGTGTTTGGACGTGAAAAGTCGAACGGAACACAGTCCTAACACGCAGGAGCAACCGCAGGCTCAGGAATCGCAATAGAATCGGAGTTTATCGCCTTATTGGGCCACAAACGCTATCTTCTCACTGCAACGTCCGATTCTCATTCACGACCGCTCAAATCGCGTGGTTTGACGTGAAAAGACGAACGGAACAGAGTCCTAATACGCAGGAACAACCGCGGGCTCAAGAATCGCAATAGAATCGGAGTTTATCGCTTTACTGGGCCACAAACGCTATCGCCTCACTGAAACGTCCGATTTTTATTCACCGAAGCTTAATTCGCGTGTTGGACGTGAAAAGACGAACGGAACACAGTCCCAACACGCAGGAGCAACCGCGGGCTCAGGAATCGCATTAGAATCGGAGTTTATCGCTTTATTGGGCCACAAACGCCATCTTCTCACTGCAACGTCCGATTCTCATTTACCGAAGCTTAAATCGCATGTTTGGACGTGAAAAGTCGAACGGAACACAGTCCTAACACGCAGGAGCAACCGCGGGCTCAGGAATTGCAATACAATCGGAGTTTATCGCTTTATTGGGCTACAAACGCTATCTTTTCACTGAAACGTCCGATTCTCATTCACCAAAGCTTAAACCGCGCGTTTTGACGTGAAAAGACGAACGCAACACAGTCCTAACACGCAGGAGCAACCGCGGGCTCAGGAATCGTATTAGAATCGGAGTTTATCGCTTTATTGGGCCACAAACGCTATCTTCTCACTGCAACGTCCGATTCTCATTTACCGAAGCTTAAATCGCGTGGTTGGACGTGAAAAGTCGAACGGAACACAGTCCTAACACGCAGGAGCAACCGCGGGCTCAGGAATTGCAATACAATCGGAGTTTATCGCTTTATTGGGCTACAAACGCTATCTTTTCACTGAAACGTCCGATTCTCATTCACCAAAGCTTAAATCGCGCGTTTTGACGTGAAAAGACGAACGGAACACAGTCCTAACAGGCAGGAGCAACCGCGGGCTCAGGGATCGCAATACAATCGGAGTTTATCGCTTTATTGGGCTACAAACGCCATCGTCTCACTGAAACGTCCGATTCTCATTCACCAAAGTTTAAATCGCGTGCTTTGACGTAAAGAGACGAACGCAACACAGTCCTAACACGCAGGAGCAACCGCGGGCTCAGGAATCGCATTAGAATCGGAGTTTATCGCTTTATTGGGCCACAAACGCCATCTTCTCACTGCAACGTCCGATTCTTATTCACCAAACCTTAAATCGCGTGTTTGGACGTGAAAAGACGAACGGAACACAGTCCCAACACGCAGGAGCAACCGCGGGCTCAGGAATCGCATTAGAATCGGAGTTTATCGCTTTATTGGGCCACAAACGCTATCTTCTCACTGCAACGTCCGATTCTCATTTACCGAAGCTTAAATCGCGTGGTTGGACGTGAAAAGTCGAACGGAACACAGTCCTAACACGCAGGAGCAACCGCGGGCTCAGGAATTGCAATACAATCGGAGTTTATCGCTTTATTGGGCTACAAACGCTATCCTTTCACTGAAACGTCCGATTCTCATTCACCAAAGCTTAAATCGCGCGTTTTGACGTGAAAAGACGAACGGAACACAGTCCTAACACGCAGGAGCAACCGCGGGCTCAGGGATCGCAATACAATCGGAGTTTATCGCTTTATTGGGCTACAAACGCCATCGTCTCACTGAAACGTCCGATTCTCATTCACCAAAGTTTAAATCGCGTGCTTTGACGTAAAGAGACGAACGCAACACAGTCCTAACACGCAGGAGCAACCGCGGGCTCAGGAATCGCATTAGAATCGGAGTTTATCGCTTTATTGGGCCACAAACGCCATCTTCTCACTGCAACGTCCGATTCTTATTCACCAAACCTTAAATCGCGTGTTTGGACGTGAAAAGACGAACGGAACACAGTCCCAACACGCAGGAGCAACCGCGGGCTCAGGAATCGCATTAGAATCGGAGTTTATCGCTTTATTGGGCCACAAACGCTATCTTCTCACTGCAACGTCCGATTCTCATTTACCGAAGCTTAAATCGCGTGGTTGGACGTGAAAAGTCGAACGGAACACAGTCCTAACACGCAGGAGCAACCGCGGGCTCAGGAATTGCAATACAATCGGAGTTTATCGCTTTATTGGGCTACAAACGCCATCGTCTCACTGAAACGTCCGATTCTCATTCACCAAAGTTTAAATCGCGTGCTTTGACGTAAAGAGACGAACGAAACACAGTCCTAACACGCAGGAGCAACCGCGGGCTCAGGGATCGCAATACAATCGGAGTTTATCGCTTTATTGGGCCACAAACGCTATCTTCTCACTGAAACGTCCGATTCTCATTCACCAAAGCTTAAATCGCGTGTTTGGACGTGAAAAGACGAACGGAACACAGTCCCAACACGCAGGAGCAACCGCGGGCTCAGGAATCGCATTAGAATCGGAGTTTATCGCTTTATTGGGCCACAAACGCTATCTTCTCACTGCAACGTCCGATTCTCATTTACCGAAGCTTAAATCGCATGTTTGGACGTGAAAAGACGAACGGAACACACCCCTAACACGCAGGAGCAACTGCGGGCTCAGGAATCGCAATAGAATCGGAGTTTATCGCTTTATTATGCCACAGACGCTATCTTCCCACTGAAACGTCCGATTCTCATTCACCAAAGCTTAAATCGCGCGGTTTGACGTGAAAAGACGAACGAAACACAGTCCTAACACGCCGGAGCAACCGCGGGCTCAGGAATCGCATTAGAATCGGAGTTTATCGGTTTATTGGGCCACAAACGCCATCTTCTCACTGCAACGTCCGATTCTCATTCACCAAAGCTTAAATCGCGCGGTTTGACGTGAGAAGACGAACGGAACACAGCCCTAACACGCAGGAGCAACCGCGGGCTCAGGAATCGCAATACAATCGGAGTTTATCGCCTTATTGGGCCAGAAACGCTATCTTCTCACTGCAACGTCCGATTCTCATTCACCAAAGCTTAAATCGCGCGTTTTGACGTGAAAAGACGAACGGAACACAGTCCTAACATGCAGGAGCAACCGCGGGCTCAGGAATCGCAATACAATCGGAGCTTATCGCTATATTGGGCCACAAACGCTATCTTCTCACTGAAACGTCCGATTCTCATTCACCAAACCTTAAATCGCGCGTTTTGACGTGAAAAGACGAACGGAACACAGTCCTAACATGCAGGAGCAACCACGGGCTCAGGAATCGTAATACAATCGGCGTTTATCGCTTTACTGGGCCACAAACGCTATCGAATCACTGAAACGTCCGATTTTCATTCACCGAAGCTCAATTCGCGTGTTTGGACGTGAAAAGACGAACGGAACACAGTCCCAACACGCAGGAGCAACCGCGGGCTCAGGAATCGCATTAGAATCGGAGTTTATCGCTTTATTGGGCCACAAACGCTATCTTCTCACTGAAACGTCCGATTTTCATTCACCGAAGCTCAATTCGCGTGTTTGGACGTGAAAAGACGAACGGAACACAGTCCCAACACGCAGGAGCAACCGCGGGCTCAGGAATCGCATTAGAATCGGAGTTTATCGCTTTATTGGGCCACAAACGCTATCTTCTCACTGCAACGTCCGATTCTCATTTACCGAAGCTTAAATCGCGTGGTTGGACGTGAAAAGTCGAACGGAACACAGTCCTAACACGCAGGAGCAACCGCGGGCTCAGGAATTGCAATACAATCGGAGTTTATCGCTTTATTGGGCTACAAACGCCATCTTCTCACTGAAACGTCCGATTCTCATTCACCAAAGCTTAAATCGCGTGGTTGGACGTGAAAAGTCGAACGGAACACAGTCCTAACACGCAGGAGCAACCGCCGGCTCAGGAATCGCAATACAATCAGAGTTTATCGCTTTATTGGGCCACAAACGCCATCTTCTCACTGCAACGTCCGATTCTCATTCACCAAAGCTTAAATCGCGTGTTTGGACGTGAAAAGTCGAACGGAACACAGTCCTAACACGCAGGAGCAACCGCAGGCTCAGGAATCGCAATAGAATCGGAGTTTATCGCCTTATTGGGCCACAAACGCTATCTTCTCACTGCAACGTCCGATTCTCATTTACCGAAGCTTAAATCGCATGTTTGGACGTGAAAAGACGAACGGAACACACCCCTAACACGCAGGAGCAACTGCGGGCTCAGGAATCGCAATAGAATCGGAGTTTATCGCTTTATTATGCCACAGACGCTATCTTCCCACTGAAACGTCCGATTCTCATTCACCAAAGCTTAAATCGCGCGGTTTGACGTGAAAAGACGAACGAAACACAGTCCTAACACGCAGGAGCAACCGCGGGCTCAGGAATCGCATTAGAATCGGAGTTTATCGGTTTATTGGGCCACAAACGCCATCTTCTCACTGCAACGTCCGATTCTCATTCACCAAAGCTTAAATCGCGCGGTTTGACGTGAGAAGACGAACGGAACACAGCCCTAACACGCAGGAGCAACCGCGGGCTCAGGAATCGCAATACAATCGGAGTTTATCGCCTTATTGGGCCAGAAACGCTATCTTCTCACTGCAACGTCCGATTCTCATTCACCAAAGCTTAAATCGCGCGTTTTGACGTGAAAAGACGAACGGAACACAGTCCTAACATGCAGGAGCAACCGCGGGCTCAGGAATCGCAATACAATCGGAGTTTATCGCTATATTGGGCCACAAACGCTATCTTCTCACTGCAACGTCCGATTTTCATTCACCAAAGCTTAAATCGAGCGGTTTGACGTGAGAAGACGAACGGAACACAGCCCTAACACGCAGGAGCAACCGCGGGCTCAGGAATCGCAATACAATCGGAGTTTATCGCTTTATTGGGCTACAAACGCCATCTTCTCACTGAAACGTCCGATTCTCATTCACCAAAGTTTAAATCGCGTGCTTTGACGTAAAGAGACGAACGAAACACAGTCCTAACACGCAGGAGCAACCGCGGGCTCAGGGATCGCAATACAATCGGAGTTTATCGCTTTATTGGGCCACAAACGCTATCTTCTCACTGAAACGTCCGATTCTCATTCACCAAAGCTTAAATCGCGTGTTTGGACGTGAAAAGACGAACGGAACACAGTCCCAACACGCAGGAGCAACCGCGGGCTCAGGAATCGCATTAGAATCGGAGTTTATCGCTTTATTGGGCCACAAACGCCATCTTCTCACTGCAACGTCCGATTCTCATTTACCGAAGCTTAAATCGCGTGGTTGGACGTGAAAAGTCGAACGGAACACAGTCCTAACACGCAGGAGCAACCGCGGGCTCAGGAATCGCATTAGAATCGGAGTTTATCGCTTTATTGGGCCACAAACGCCATCTTCTCACTGCAACGTCCGATTCTCATTTACCGAAGCTTAAATCGCATGTTTGGAGGTGAAAAGTCGAACGGAACACAGTCCTAACACGCAGGAGCAACCGCGGGCTCAGGAATTGCAATACAATCGGAGTTTATCGCTTTATTGGGCTACAAACGCTATCTTTTCACTGAAACGTCCGATTCTCATTCACCAAAGCTTAAACCGCGCGTTTTGACGTGAAAAGACGAACGCAACACAGTCCTAACACGCAGGAGCAACCGCGGGCTCAGGAATCGCATTAGAATCGGAGTTTATCGCTTTATTGGGCCACAAACGCTATCTTCTCACTGCAACGTCCGATTCTCATTTACCGAAGCTTAAATCGCGTGGTTGGACGTGAAAAGTCGAACGGAACACAGTCCTAACACGCAGGAGCAACCGCGGGCTCAGGAATTGCAATACAATCGGAGTTTATCGCTTTATTGGGCTACAAACGCTATCTTTTCACTGAAACGTCCGATTCTCATTCACCAAAGCTTAAATCGCGCGTTTTGACGTGAAAAGACGAGCGGAACACAGTCCTAACACGCAGGAGCAACCGCGGGCTCAGGAATCGCATTAGAATCGGAGTTTATCGCTTTATTGGGCCACAAACGCCATCTTCTCACTGCAACGTCCGATTCTTATTCACCAAACCTTAAATCGCGTGTTTGGACGTGAAAAGACGAACGGAACACAGTCCCAACACGCAGGAGCAACCGCGGGCTCAGGAATCGCATTAGAATCGGAGTTTATCGCTTTATTGGGCCACAAACGCTATCTTCTCACTGCAACGTCCGATTCTCATTTACCGAAGCTTAAATCGCGTGGTTGGACGTGAAAAGTCGAACGGAACACAGTCCTAACACGCAGGAGCAACCGCGGGCTCAGGAATTGCAATACAATCGGAGTTTATCGCTTTATTGGGCTACAAACGCCATCTTCTCACTGAAACGTCCGATTTTCATTCACCGAAGCTCAATTCGCGTGTTTGGACGTGAAAAGACGAACGGAACACAGTCCCAACACGCAGGAGCAACCGCGGGCTCAGGAATCGCATTAGAATCGGAGTTTATCGCTTTATTGGGCCACAAACGCTATCTTCTCACTGAAACGTCCGATTCTCATTCACCAAAGCTTAAATCGCGTGTTTGGACGTGAAAAGTCGAACGGAACACAGTCCTAACACGCAGGAGCAACCGCAGGCTCAGGAATCGCAATAGAATCGGAGTTTATCGCCTTATTGGGCCACAAACGCTATCTTCTCACTGCAACGTCCGATTCTCATTTACCGAAGCTTAAATCGCATGTTTGGACGTGAAAAGACGAACGGAACACACCCCTAACACGCAGGAGCAACTGCGGGCTCAGGAATCGCAATAGAATCGGAGTTTATCGCTTTATTATGCCACAGACGCTATCTTCCCACTGAAACGTCCGATTCTCATTCACCAAAGCTTAAATCGCGCGGTTTGACGTGAAAAGACGAACGAAACACAGTCCTAACACGCAGGAGCAACCGCGGGCTCAGGAATCGCATTAGAATCGGAGTTTATCGGTTTATTGGGCCACAAACGCCATCTTCTCACTGCAACGTCCGATTCTCATTCACCAAAGCTTAAATCGCGCGGTTTGACGTGAGAAGACGAACGGAACACAGCCCTAACACGCAGGAGCAACCGCGGGCTCAGGAATCGCAATACAATCGGAGTTTATCGCCTTATTGGGCCAGAAACGCTATCTTCTCACTGCAACGTCCGATTCTCATTCACCAAAGCTTAAATCGCGCGTTTTGACGTGAAAAGACGAACGGAACACAGTCCTAACATGCAGGAGCAACCGCGGGCTCAGGAATCGTAATACAATCGGCGTTTATCGCTTTAGTGGGCCACAAACGCTATCGAATCACTGAAACGTCCGATTTTCATTCACCGAAGCTCAATTCACTTGTTTGGACGTGAAAAGACGAACGGAACACAGTCCCAACACGCAGGAGCAACCGCGGGCTCAGGAATCGCATTAGAATCGGAGTTTATCGCTTTATTGGGCCACAAACGCTATCTTCTCACTGAAACGTCCGAATCTCATTCACGAAAGCTTAAATCGCGTGCTTTGACGTAAAGAGACGAACGAAACACAGTCCTAACACGCAGGAGCAACCGCGGGCTCAGGAATCGCAATACAATCAGAGTTTATCGGTTTATTGGGCCACAAACGCCATCTTCTCACTGCAACGTCCGATTCTCATTCACCAAAGCTTAAATCGCGCGTTTTGACGTGAAAAGACGAACGGAACACAGTCCTAACATGCAGGAGCAACCGCGGGCTCAGGAATCGCAATACAATCGGAGTTTATCGCTGTATTGGGCCACAAACGCCATCTTCTCACTGAAACGTCCGATTCTCATTCACCAAAGCTTAAATCGCGTGTTTGGACGTGAAAAGACGAACGGAACACAGTCCCAACACGCAGGAGCAACCGCGGGCTCAGGAATCGCATTAGAATCGGAGTTTATCGCTTTATTGGGCCACAAACGCCATCTTCTCACTGCAACGTCCGATTCTCATTTACCGAAGCTTAAATCGCGTGGTTGGACGTGAAAAGTCGAACGGAACACAGTCCTAACACGCAGGAGCAACCGCGGGCTCAGGAATCGCAATACAATCGGAGTTTATCGCTTTATTCGGCCACAAACGCTATCTTCTCACTGCAACATCCGATTCTCATTCACCAAAGCTTAAATCGCGCGTTTTGACGTGAAAAGACGAACGGAACACAGCCCTAACACGCAGGAGCAACTGCGGGCTCAGGAATCGCAATAGAATCGGAGTTTATCGCTTTATTATGCCACAGACGCTATCTTCCCACTGAAACGTCCGATTCTCAATCACCAAAGCTTAAATCGCGTGCTTTGACGTAAAGAGACGAACGAAACACAGTCCTAACATGCAGGAGCAACCGCGGGCTCAGGAATCGCAATACAATCGGAGTTTATCGCCTTACTGGGCCACAAACGCTATCGCCTCACTGAAACGTCCGATTTTCATTCACCGAAGCTCAATTCGCGTGTTTGGACGTGAAAAGACGAACGGAACACAGTCCCAACACGCAGGAGCAACCGCGGGCTCAGGAATCGCAATACAATCGGAGTTTATCGCTTTATTCGGCCACAAACGCTATCTTCTCACTGCAACATCCGATTCTCATTCACCAAAGCTTAAATCGCGCGTTTTGACGTGAAAAGACGAACGGAACACACCCCTAACACGCAGGAGCAACTGCGGGCTCAGGAATCGCAATAGAATCGGAGTTTATCGCTTTATTATGCCACAGACGCTATCTTCCCACTGAAACGTCCGATTCTCATTCACCAAAGCTTAAATCGCGCGGTTTGACGTGAAAAGACGAACGAAACACAGTCCTAACACGCAGGAGCAACCGCGGGCTCAGGAATCGCATTAGAATCGGAGTTTATCGGTTTATTGGGCCACAAACGCCATCTTCTCACTGCAACGTCCGATTCTCATTCACCAAAGCTTAAATCGCGCGGTTTGACGTGAGAAGACGAACGGAACACAGCCCTAACACGCAGGAGCAACCGCGGGCTCAGGAATCGCAATACAATCGGAGTTTATCGCCTTATTGGGCCAGAAACGCTATCTTCTCACTGCAACGTCCGATTCTCATTCACCAAAGCTTAAATCGCGCGGTTTGACGTGAGAAGACGAACGGAACACAGCCCTAACACGCAGGAGCAACCGCGGGCTCAGGAATCGCAATACAATCGGAGTTTATCGCTTTATTGGGCCACAAACGCCATCTTCTCACTGCAACGTCCGATTCTCATTTACCGAAGCTTAAATCGCATGTTTGGACGTGAAAAGTCGAACGGAACACAGTCCTAACACGCAGGAGCAACCGCGGGCTCAGGAATCGCATTAGAATCGGAGTTCATCGCTTTATTGGGCCACAAACGCCATCTTCTCACTGCAACGTCCGATTCTCATTCACCAAAGCTTAAATCGCGCGGTTTGACGTGAGAAGACGAACGGAACACAGCCCTAACACGCAGGAGCAACCGCGGGCTCAGGAATCGCAATACAATCGGAGTTTATCGCCTTATTGGGCCAGAAACGCTATCTTCTCACTGCAACGTCCGATTCTCATTCACCAAAGCTTAAATCGCGCGTTTTGACGTGAAAAGACGAACGGAACACAGTCCTAACATGCAGGAGCAACCGCGGGCTCAGGAATCGCAATACAATCGGAGTTTATCGCCTTACTGGGCCACAAACGCTATCGCCTCACTGAAACGTCCGATTTTCATTCACCGAAGCTCAATTCGCGTGTTTGGACGTGAAAAGACGAACGGAACACAGTCCCAACACGCAGGAGCAACCGCGGGCTCAGGAATCGCAATACAATCGGAGTTTATCGCTTTATTCGGCCACAAACGCTATCTTCTCACTGCAACATCCGATTCTCATTCACCAAAGCTTAAATCGCGCGTTTTGACGTGAAAAGACGAACGGAACACAGTCCTAACACGCAGGAGCAACCGCGGGCTCAGGAATCGCAATACAATCGGAGTTTATCGCTTTTTTGGGCCACAAACGCTATCTTCTCACTGCAACGTCCGATTCTCATTTACCGAAGCTTAAATCGCATGTTTGGACGTGAAAAGACGAACGGAACACACCCCTAACACGCAGGAGCAACTGCGGGCTCAGGAATCGCAATAGAATCGGAGTTTATCGCTTTATTATGCCACAGACGCTATCTTCCCACTGAAACGTCCGATTCTCATTCACCAAAGCTTAAATCGCGCGGTTTGACGTGAAAAGACGAACGAAACACAGTCCTAACACGCAGGAGCAACCGCGGGCTCAGGAATCGCATTAGAATCGGAGTTTATCGGTTTATTGGGCCACAAACGCCATCTTCTCACTGCAACGTCCGATTCTCATTCACCAAAGCTTAAATCGCGCGGTTTGACGTGAGAAGACGAACGGAACACAGCCCTAACACGCAGGAGCAACCGCGGGCTCAGGAATCGCAATACAATCGGAGTTTATCGCCTTATTGGGCCAGAAACGCTATCTTCTCACTGCAACGTCCGATTCTCATTCACCAAAGCTTAAATCGCGCGTTTTGACGTGAAAAGACGAACGGAACACAGTCCTAACATGCAGGAGCAACCGCGGGCTCAGGAATCGCAATACAATCGGAGCTTATCGCTATATTGGGCCACAAACGCTATCTTCTCACTGAAACGTCCGATTCTCATTCACCAAACCTTAAATCGCGCGTTTTGACGTGAAAAGACGAACGGAACACAGTCCTAACATGCAGGAGCAACCGCGGGCTCAGGAATCGTAATACAATCGGCGTTTATCGCTTTACTGGGCCACAAACGCTATCGAATCACTGAAACGTCCGATTTTCATTCACCGAAGCTCAATTCGCGTGTTTGGACGTGAAAAGACGAACGGAACACAGTCCCAACACGCAGGAGCAACCGCGGGCTCAGGAATCGCATTAGAATCGGAGTTTATCGCTTTATTGGGCCACAAACGCTATCTTCTCACTGAAACGTCCGAATCTCATTCACGAAAGCTTAAATCGCGTGCTTTGACGTAAAGAGACGAACGAAACACAGTCCTAACACGCAGGAGCAACCGCGGGCTCAGGAATCGCAATACAATCAGAGTTTATCGCTTTATTGGGCCACAAACGCCATCTTCTCACTGCAACGTCCGATTCTCATTCACCAAAGCTTAAATCGCGTGTTTGGACGTGAAAAGTCGAACGGAACACAGTCCTAACACGCAGGAGCAACCGCAGGCTCAGGAATCGCAATAGAATCGGAGTTTATCGCCTTATTGGGCCACAAACGCTATCTTCTCACTGCAACGTCCGATTCTCATTCACGACCGCTCAAATCGCGTGGTTTGACGTGAAAAGACGAACGGAACAGAGTCCTAATACGCAGGAACAACCGCGGGCTCAAGAATCGCAATAGAATCGGAGTTTATCGCTTTACTGGGCCACAAACGCTATCGCCTCACTGAAACGTCCGATTTTTATTCACCGAAGCTTAATTCGCGTGTTGGACGTGAAAAGACGAACGGAACACAGTCCCAACACGCAGGAGCAACCGCGGGCTCAGGAATCGCATTAGAATCGGAGTTTATCGCTTTATTGGGCCACAAACGCCATCTTCTCACTGCAACGTCCGATTCTCATTTACCGAAGCTTAAATCGCATGTTTGGACGTGAAAAGTCGAACGGAACACAGTCCTAACACGCAGGAGCAACCGCGGGCTCAGGAATTGCAATACAATCGGAGTTTATCGCTTTATTGGGCTACAAACGCTATCTTTTCACTGAAACGTCCGATTCTCATTCACCAAAGCTTAAACCGCGCGTTTTGACGTGAAAAGACGAACGCAACACAGTCCTAACACGCAGGAGCAACCGCGGGCTCAGGAATCGCATTAGAATCGGAGTTTATCGCTTTATTGGGCCACAAACGCTATCTTCTCACTGCAACGTCCGATTCTCATTTACCGAAGCTTAAATCGCGTGGTTGGACGTGAAGAGTCGAACGGAACACAGTCCTAACACGCAGGAGCAACCGCGGGCTCAGGAATTGCAATACAATCGGAGTTTATCGCTTTATTGGGCTACAAACGCTATCTTTTCACTGAAACGTCCGATTCTCATTCACCAAAGCTTAAATCGCGCGTTTTGACGTGAAAAGACGAACGGAACACAGTCCTAACAGGCAGGAGCAACCGCGGGCTCAGGGATCGCAATACAATCGGAGTTTATCGCTTTATTGGGCTACAAACGCCATCGTCTCACTGAAACGTCCGATTCTCATTCACCAAAGTTTAAATCGCGTGCTTTGACGTAAAGAGACGAACGCAACACAGTCCTAACACGCAGGAGCAACCGCGGGCTCAGGAATCGCATTAGAATCGGAGTTTATCGCTTTATTGGGCCACAAACGCCATCTTCTCACTGCAACGTCCGATTCTTATTCACCAAACCTTAAATCGCGTGTTTGGACGTGAAAAGACGAACGGAACACAGTCCCAACACGCAGGAGCAACCGCGGGCTCAGGAATCGCATTAGAATCGGAGTTTATCGCTTTATTGGGCCACAAACGCTATCTTCTCACTGCAACGTCCGATTCTCATTTACCGAAGCTTAAATCGCGTGGTTGGACGTGAAAAGTCGAACGGAACACAGTCCTAACACGCAGGAGCAACCGCGGGCTCAGGAATTGCAATACAATCGGAGTTTATCGCTTTATTGGGCTACAAACGCTATCTTTTCACTGAAACGTCCGATTCTCATTCACCAAAGCTTAAATCGCGCGTTTTGACGTGAAAAGACGAACGGAACACAGTCCTAACACGCAGGAGCAACCGCGGGCTCAGGGATCGCAATACAATCGGAGTTTATCGCTTTATTGGGCTACAAACGCCATCGTCTCACTGAAACGTCCGATTCTCATTCACCAAAGTTTAAATCGCGTGCTTTGACGTAAAGAGACGAACGCAACACAGTCCTAACACGCAGGAGCAACCGCGGGCTCAGGAATCGCATTAGAATCGGAGTTTATCGCTTTATTGGGCCACAAACGCCATCTTCTCACTGCAACGTCCGATTCTTATTCACCAAACCTTAAATCGCGTGTTTGGACGTGAAAAGACGAACGGAACACAGTCCCAACACGCAGGAGCAACCGCGGGCTCAGGAATCGCATTAGAATCGGAGTTTATCGCTTTATTGGGCCACAAACGCTATCTTCTCACTGCAACGTCCGATTCTCATTTACCGAAGCTTAAATCGCGTGGTTGGACGTGAAAAGTCGAACGGAACACAGTCCTAACACGCAGGAGCAACCGCGGGCTCAGGAATTGCAATACAATCGGAGTTTATCGCTTTATTGGGCTACAAACGCCATCGTCTCACTGAAACGTCCGATTCTCATTCACCAAAGTTTAAATCGCGTGCTTTGACGTAAAGAGACGAACGAAACACAGTCCTAACACGCAGGAGCAACCGCGGGCTCAGGGATCGCAATACAATCGGAGTTTATCGCTTTATTGGGCCACAAACGCTATCTTCTCACTGAAACGTCCGATTCTCATTCACCAAAGCTTAAATCGCGTGTTTGGACGTGAAAAGACGAACGGAACACAGTCCCAACACGCAGGAGCAACCGCGGGCTCAGGAATCGCATTAGAATCGGAGTTTATCGCTTTATTGGGCCACAAACGCTATCTTCTCACTGCAACGTCCGATTCTCATTTACCGAAGCTTAAATCGCATGTTTGGACGTGAAAAGACGAACGGAACACACCCCTAACACGCAGGAGCAACTGCGGGCTCAGGAATCGCAATAGAATCGGAGTTTATCGCTTTATTATGCCACAGACGCTATCTTCCCACTGAAACGTCCGATTCTCATTCACCAAAGCTTAAATCGCGCGGTTTGACGTGAAAAGACGAACGAAACACAGTCCTAACACGCAGGAGCAACCGCGGGCTCAGGAATCGCATTAGAATCGGAGTTTATCGGTTTATTGGGCCACAAACGCCATCTTCTCACTGCAACGTCCGATTCTCATTCACCAAAGCTTAAATCGCGCGGTTTGACGTGAGAAGACGAACGGAACACAGCCCTAACACGCAGGAGCAACCGCGGGCTCAGGAATCGCAATACAATCGGAGTTTATCGCCTTATTGGGCCAGAAACGCTATCTTCTCACTGCAACGTCCGATTCTCATTCACCAAAGCTTAAATCGCGCGTTTTGACGTGAAAAGACGAACGGAACACAGTCCTAACATGCAGGAGCAACCGCGGGCTCAGGAATCGCAATACAATCGGAGCTTATCGCTATATTGGGCCACAAACGCTATCTTCTCACTGAAACGTCCGATTCTCATTCACCAAACCTTAAATCGCGCGTTTTGACGTGAAAAGACGAACGGAACACAGTCCTAACATGCAGGAGCAACCGCGGGCTCAGGAATCGTAATACAATCGGCGTTTATCGCTTTACTGGGCCACAAACGCTATCGAATCACTGAAACGTCCGATTTTCATTCACCGAAGCTCAATTCGCGTGTTTGGACGTGAAAAGACGAACGGAACACAGTCCCAACACGCAGGAGCAACCGCGGGCTCAGGAATCGCATTAGAATCGGAGTTTATCGCTTTATTGGGCCACAAACGCTATCTTCTCACTGAAACGTCCGATTTTCATTCACCGAAGCTCAATTCGCGTGTTTGGACGTGAAAAGACGAACGGAACACAGTCCCAACACGCAGGAGCAACCGCGGGCTCAGGAATCGCATTAGAATCGGAGTTTATCGCTTTATTGGGCCACAAACGCTATCTTCTCACTGAAACGTCCGAATCTCATTCACGAAAGCTTAAATCGCGTGCTTTGACGTAAAGAGACGAACGAAACACAGTCCTAACACGCAGGAGCAACCGCGGGCTCAGGAATCGCAATACAATCAGAGTTTATCGCTTTATTGGGCCACAAACGCCATCTTCTCACTGCAACGTCCGATTCTCATTCACCAAAGCTTAAATCGCGTGTTTGGACGTGAAAAGACGAACGGAACACAGTCCCAACACGCAGGAGCAACCGCGGGCTCAGGAATCGCATTAGAATCGGAGTTTATCGCTTTATTGGGCCACAAACGCCATCTTCTCACTGCAACGTCCGATTCTCATTTACCGAAGCTTAAATCGCGTGGTTGGACGTGAAAAGTCGAACGGAACACAGTCCTAACACGCAGGAGCAACCGCGGGCTCAGGAATCGCAATACAATCAGAGTTTATCGCTTTATTGGGCCACAAACGCCATCTTCTCACTGCAACGTCCGATTCTCATTCACCAAAGCTTAAATCGCGTGTTTGGACGTGAAAAGTCGAACGGAACACAGTCCTAACACGCAGGAGCAACCGCAGGCTCAGGAATCGCAATAGAATCGGAGTTTATCGCCTTATTGGGCCACAAACGCTATCTTCTCACTGCAACGTCCGATTCTCATTCACGACCGCTCAAATCGCGTGGTTTGACGTGAAAAGACGAACGGAACAGAGTCCTAACACGCAGGAACAACCGCGGGCTCAAGAATCGCAATAGAATCGGAGTTTATCGCTTTACTGGGCCACAAACGCTATCGCCTCACTGAAACGTCCGATTTTTATTCACCGAAGCTTAATTCGCGTGTTGGACGTGAAAAGACGAACGGAACACAGTCCCAACACGCAGGAGCAACCGCGGGCTCAGGAATCGCATTAGAATCGGAGTTTATCGCTTTATTGGGCCACAAACGCCATCTTCTCACTGCAACGTCCGATTCTCATTTACCGAAGCTTAAATCGCATGTTTGGAGGTGAAAAGTCGAACGGAACACAGTCCTAACACGCAGGAGCAACCGCGGGCTCAGGAATCGCATTAGAATCGGAGTTTATCGCTTTATTGGGCCACAAACGCTATCTTCTCACTGCAACGTCCGATTCTCATTTACCGAAGCTTAAATCGCGTGGTTGGACGTGAAAAGTCGAACGGAACACAGTCCTAACACGCAGGAGCAACCGCGGGCTCAGGAATTGCAATACAATCGGAGTTTATCGCTTTATTGGGCTACAAACGCTATCTTTTCACTGAAACGTCCGATTCTCATTCACCAAAGCTTAAATCGCGCGTTTTGACGTGAAAAGACGAACGGAACACAGTCCTAACACGCAGGAGCAACCGCGGGCTCAGGGATCGCAATACAATCGGAGTTTATCGCTTTATTGGGCTACAAACGCCATCGTCTCACTGAAACGTCCGATTCTCATTCACCAAAGTTTAAATCGCGTGCTTTGACGTAAAGAGACGAACGCAACACAGTCCTAACACGCAGGAGCAACCGCGGGCTCAGGAATCGCATTAGAATCGGAGTTTATCGCTTTATTGGGCCACAAACGCCATCTTCTCACTGCAACGTCCGATTCTTATTCACCAAACCTTAAATCGCGTGTTTGGACGTGAAAAGACGAACGGAACACAGTCCCAACACGCAGGAGCAACCGCGGGCTCAGGAATCGCATTAGAATCGGAGTTTATCGCTTTATTGGGCCACAAACGCTATCTTCTCACTGCAACGTCCGATTCTCATTTACCGAAGCTTAAATCGCGTGGTTGGACGTGAAAAGTCGAACGGAACACAGTCCTAACACGCAGGAGCAACCGCGGGCTCAGGAATTGCAATACAATCGGAGTTTATCGCTTTATTGGGCTACAAACGCCATCGTCTCACTGAAACGTCCGATTCTCATTCACCAAAGTTTAAATCGCGTGCTTTGACGTAAAGAGACGAACGAAACACAGTCCTAACACGCAGGAGCAACCGCGGGCTCAGGGATCGCAATACAATCGGAGTTTATCGCTTTATTGGGCCACAAACGCTATCTTCTCACTGCAACGTCCGATTTTCATTCACCAAAGCTTAAATCGAGCGGTTTGACGTGAGAAGACGAACGGAACACAGTCCCAACACGCAGGAGCAACCGCGGGCTCAGGAATCGCATTAGAATCGGAGTTTATCGCTTTATTGGGCCACAAACGCCATCTTCTCACTGCAACGTCCGATTCTCATTTACCGAAGCTTAAATCGCGTGGTTGGACGTGAAAAGTCGAACGGAACACAGTCCTAACACGCAGGAGCAACCGCGGGCTCAGGAATCGCAATACAATCAGAGTTTATCGCTTTATTGGGCCACAAACGCCATCTTCTCACTGCAACGTCCGATTCTCATTCACCAAAGCTTAAATCGCGTGTTTGGACGTGAAAAGTCGAACGGAACACAGTCCTAACACGCAGGAGCAACCGCAGGCTCAGGAATCGCAATAGAATCGGAGTTTATCGCCTTATTGGGCCACAAACGCTATCTTCTCACTGCAACGTCCGATTCTCATTCACGACCGCTCAAATCGCGTGGTTTGACGTGAAAAGACGAACGGAACAGAGTCCTAACACGCAGGAACAACCGCGGGCTCAAGAATCGCAATAGAATCGGAGTTTATCGCTTTACTGGGCCACAAACGCTATCGCCTCACTGAAACGTCCGATTTTTATTCACCGAAGCTTAATTCGCGTGTTGGACGTGAAAAGACGAACGGAACACAGTCCCAACACGCAGGAGCAACCGCGGGCTCAGGAATCGCATTAGAATCGGAGTTTATCGCTTTATTGGGCCACAAACGCCATCTTCTCACTGCAACGTCCGATTCTCATTTACCGAAGCTTAAATCGCATGTTTGGAGGTGAAAAGTCGAACGGAACACAGTCCTAACACGCAGGAGCAACCGCGGGCTCAGGAATTGCAATACAATCGGAGTTTATCGCTTTATTGGGCTACAAACGCTATCTTTTCACTGAAACGTCCGATTCTTATTCACCAAAGCTTAAACCGCGCGTTTTGACGTGAAAAGACGAACGCAACACAGTCCTAACACGCAGGAGCAACCGCGGGCTCAGGAATCGCATTAGAATCGGAGTTTATCGCTTTATTGGGCCACAAACGCTATCTTCTCACTGCAACGTCCGATTCTCATTTACCGAAGCTTAAATCGCGTGGTTGGACGTGAAAAGTCGAACGGAACACAGTCCTAACACGCAGGAGCAACCGCGGGCTCAGGAATTGCAATACAATCGGAGTTTATCGCTTTATTGGGCTACAAACGCTATCTTTTCACTGAAACGTCCGATTCTCATTCACCAAAGCTTAAATCGCGCGTTTTGACGTGAAAAGACGAGCGGAACACAGTCCTAACACGCAGGAGCAACCGCGGGCTCAGGAATCGCATTAGAATCGGAGTTTATCGCTTTATTGGGCCACAAACGCCATCTTCTCACTGCAACGTCCGATTCTTATTCACCAAACCTTAAATCGCGTGTTTGGACGTGAAAAGACGAACGGAACACAGTCCCAACACGCAGGAGCAACCGCGGGCTCAGGAATCGCATTAGAATCGGAGTTTATCGCTTTATTGGGCCACAAACGCTATCTTCTCACTGCAACGTCCGATTCTCATTTACCGAAGCTTAAATCGCGTGGTTGGACGTGAAAAGTCGAACGGAACACAGTCCTAACACGCAGGAGCAACCGCGGGCTCAGGAATTGCAATACAATCGGAGTTTATCGCTTTATTGGGCTACAAACGCCATCTTCTCACTGAAACGTCCGATTCTCATTCACCAAAGCTTAAATCGCGTGGTTGGACGTGAAAAGTCGAACGGAACACAGTCCTAACACGCAGGAGCAACCGCCGGCTCAGGAATCGCAATACAATCAGAGTTTATCGCTTTATTGGGCCACAAACGCCATCTTCTCACTGCAACGTCCGATTCTCATTTACCGAAGCTTAAATCGCATGTTTGGACGTGAAAAGACGAACGGAACACACCCCTAACACGCAGGAGCAACTGCGGGCTCAGGAATCGCAATAGAATCGGAGTTTATCGCTTTATTATGCCACAGACGCTATCTTCCCACTGAAACGTCCGATTCTCATTCACCAAAGCTTAAATCGCGCGGTTTGACGTGAAAAGACGAACGAAACACAGTCCTAACACGCAGGAGCAACCGCGGGCTCAGGAATCGCATTAGAATCGGAGTTTATCGGTTTATTGGGCCACAAACGCCATCTTCTCACTGCAACGTCCGATTCTCATTCACCAAAGCTTAAATCGCGCGGTTTGACGTGAGAAGACGAACGGAACACAGCCCTAACACGCAGGAGCAACCGCGGGCTCAGGAATCGCAATACAATCGGAGTTTATCGCCTTATTGGGCCAGAAACGCTATCTTCTCACTGCAACGTCCGATTCTCATTCACCAAAGCTTAAATCGCGCGTTTTGACGTGAAAAGACGAACGGAACACAGTCCTAACATGCAGGAGCAACCGCGGGCTCAGGAATCGCAATACAATCGGAGTTTATCGCTATATTGGGCCACAAACGCTATCTTCTCACTGCAACGTCCGATTTTCATTCACCAAAGCTTAAATCGAGCGGTTTGACGTGAGAAGACGAACGGAACACAGCCCTAACACGCAGGAGCAACCGCGGGCTCAGGAATCGCAATACAATCGGAGTTTATCGCTTTATTGGGCTACAAACGCCATCTTCTCACTGAAACGTCCGATTCTCATTCACCAAAGTTTAAATCGCGTGCTTTGACGTAAAGAGACGAACGAAACACAGTCCTAACACGCAGGAGCAACCGCGGGCTCAGGGATCGCAATACAATCGGAGTTTATCGCTTTATTGGGCCACAAACGCTATCTTCTCACTGAAACGTCCGATTCTCATTCACCAAAGCTTAAATCGCGTGTTTGGACGTGAAAAGACGAACGGAACACAGTCCCAACACGCAGGAGCAACCGCGGGCTCAGGAATCGCATTAGAATCGGAGTTTATCGCTTTATTGGGCCACAAACGCCATCTTCTCACTGCAACGTCCGATTCTCATTTACCGAAGCTTAAATCGCGTGGTTGGACGTGAAAAGTCGAACGGAACACAGTCCTAACACGCAGGAGCAACCGCGGGCTCAGGAATCGCATTAGAATCGGAGTTTATCGCTTTATTGGGCCACAAACGCCATCTTCTCACTGCAACGTCCGATTCTCATTTACCGAAGCTTAAATCGCATGTTTGGAGGTGAAAAGTCGAACGGAACACAGTCCTAACACGCAGGAGCAACCGCGGGCTCAGGAATTGCAATACAATCGGAGTTTATCGCTTTATTGGGCTACAAACGCTATCTTTTCACTGAAACGTCCGATTCTCATTCACCAAAGCTTAAACCGCGCGTTTTGACGTGAAAAGACGAACGCAACACAGTCCTAACACGCAGGAGCAACCGCGGGCTCAGGAATCGCATTAGAATCGGAGTTTATCGCTTTATTGGGCCACAAACGCTATCTTCTCACTGCAACGTCCGATTCTCATTTACCGAAGCTTAAATCGCGTGGTTGGACGTGAAAAGTCGAACGGAACACAGTCCTAACACGCAGGAGCAACCGCGGGCTCAGGAATTGCAATACAATCGGAGTTTATCGCTTTATTGGGCTACAAACGCTATCTTTTCACTGAAACGTCCGATTCTCATTCACCAAAGCTTAAATCGCGCGTTTTGACGTGAAAAGACGAGCGGAACACAGTCCTAACACGCAGGAGCAACCGCGGGCTCAGGAATCGCATTAGAATCGGAGTTTATCGCTTTATTGGGCCACAAACGCCATCTTCTCACTGCAACGTCCGATTCTTATTCACCAAACCTTAAATCGCGTGTTTGGACGTGAAAAGACGAACGGAACACAGTCCCAACACGCAGGAGCAACCGCGGGCTCAGGAATCGCATTAGAATCGGAGTTTATCGCTTTATTGGGCCACAAACGCTATCTTCTCACTGCAACGTCCGATTCTCATTTACCGAAGCTTAAATCGCGTGGTTGGACGTGAAAAGTCGAACGGAACACAGTCCTAACACGCAGGAGCAACCGCGGGCTCAGGAATTGCAATACAATCGGAGTTTATCGCTTTATTGGGCTACAAACGCCATCTTCTCACTGAAACGTCCGATTCTCATTCACCAAAGCTTAAATCGCGTGGTTGGACGTGAAAAGTCGAACGGAACACAGTCCTAACACGCAGGAGCAACCGCCGGCTCAGGAATCGCAATACAATCAGAGTTTATCGCTTTATTGGGCCACAAACGCCATCTTCTCACTGCAACGTCCGATTCTCATTCACCAAAGCTTAAATCGCGTGTTTGGACGTGAAAAGTCGAACGGAACACAGTCCTAACACGCAGGAGCAACCGCAGGCTCAGGAATCGCAATAGAATCGGAGTTTATCGCCTTATTGGGCCACAAACGCTATCTTCTCACTGCAACGTCCGATTCTCATTTACCGAAGCTTAAATCGCATGTTTGGACGTGAAAAGACGAACGGAACACACCCCTAACACGCAGGAGCAACTGCGGGCTCAGGAATCGCAATAGAATCGGAGTTTATCGCTTTATTATGCCACAGACGCTATCTTCCCACTGAAACGTCCGATTCTCATTCACCAAAGCTTAAATCGCGCGGTTTGACGTGAAAAGACGAACGAAACACAGTCCTAACACGCAGGAGCAACCGCGGGCTCAGGAATCGCATTAGAATCGGAGTTTATCGGTTTATTGGGCCACAAACGCCATCTTCTCACTGCAACGTCCGATTCTCATTCACCAAAGCTTAAATCGCGCGGTTTGACGTGAGAAGACGAACGGAACACAGCCCTAACACGCAGGAGCAACCGCGGGCTCAGGAATCGCAATACAATCGGAGTTTATCGCCTTATTGGGCCAGAAACGCTATCTTCTCACTGCAACGTCCGATTCTCATTCACCAAAGCTTAAATCGCGCGTTTTGACGTGAAAAGACGAACGGAACACAGTCCTAACATGCAGGAGCAACCGCGGGCTCAGGAATCGTAATACAATCGGCGTTTATCGCTTTAGTGGGCCACAAACGCTATCGAATCACTGAAACGTCCGATTTTCATTCACCGAAGCTCAATTCACTTGTTTGGACGTGAAAAGACGAACGGAACACAGTCCCAACACGCAGGAGCAACCGCGGGCTCAGGAATCGCATTAGAATCGGAGTTTATCGCTTTATTGGGCCACAAACGCTATCTTCTCACTGAAACGTCCGAATCTCATTCACGAAAGCTTAAATCGCGTGCTTTGACGTAAAGAGACGAACGAAACACAGTCCTAACACGCAGGAGCAACCGCGGGCTCAGGAATCGCAATACAATCAGAGTTTATCGCTTTATTGGGCCACAAACGCCATCTTCTCACTGCAACGTCCGATTCTCATTCACCAAAGCTTAAATCGCGTGTTTGGACGTGAAAAGTCGAACGGAACACAGTCCTAACACGCAGGAGCAACCGCAGGCTCAGGAATCGCAATAGAATCGGAGTTTATCGCCTTATTGGGCCACAAACGCTATCTTCTCACTGCAACGTCCGATTCTCATTCACGACCGCTCAAATCGCGTGGTTTGACGTGAAAAGACGAACGGAACAGAGTCCTAATACGCAGGAACAACCGCGGGCTCAAGAATCGCAATAGAATCGGAGTTTATCGCTTTACTGGGCCACAAACGCTATCGCCTCACTGAAACGTCCGATTCTCATTTACCGAAGCTTAAATCGCATGTTTGGACGTGAAAAGTCGAACGGAACACAGTCCTAACACGCAGGAGCAACCGCGGGCTCAGGAATCGCATTAGAATCGGAGTTTATCGCTTTATTGGGAAACAAACGCCATCTTCTCACTGCAACGTCCGATTCTCATTCACCAAAGCTTAAATCGAGCGGTTTGACGTGAGAAGACGAACGGAACACAGCCCTAACACGCAGGAGCAACCGCGGGCTCAGGAATCGCAATACAATCGGAGTTTATCGCTTTATTGGGCTACAAACGCCATCTTCTCACTGAAACGTCCGAATCTCATTCACGAAAGCTTAAATCGCGTGCTTTGACGTAAAGAGACGAACGAAACACAGTCCTAACACGCAGGAGCAACCGCGGGCTCAGGAATCGCAATACAATCAGAGTTTATCGCTTTATTGGGCCACAAACGCCATCTTCTCACTGCAACGTCCGATTCTCATTCACCAAAGCTTAAATCGCGTGTTTGGACGTGAAAAGTCGAACGGAACACAGTCCTAACACGCAGGAGCAACCGCAGGCTCAGGAATCGCAATAGAATCGGAGTTTATCGCCTTATTGGGCCACAAACGCTATCTTCTCACTGCAACGTCCGATTCTCATTCACGACCGCTCAAATCGCGTGGTTTGACGTGAAAAGACGAACGGAACAGAGTCCTAATACGCAGGAACAACCGCGGGCTCAAGAATCGCAATAGAATCGGAGTTTATCGCTTTACTGGGCCACAAACGCTATCGCCTCACTGAAACGTCCGATTCTCATTTACCGAAGCTTAAATCGCATGTTTGGACGTGAAAAGTCGAACGGAACACAGTCCCAACACGCAGGAGCAACCGCGGGCTCAGGAATCGCTTTAGAATCGGAGTTTATCGCTTTATTGGGCCACAAACGCTATCTTCTCACTGCAACGTCCGATTTTCATTCACCAAAGCTTAAATCGCATGTTTGGACGTGAAAAGTCGAACGGAACACAGTCCTAACACGCAGGAGCAACCGTGGGCTCAGGAATCGCGATACAATCGGAGTTTATCGCTATATTGGGCTACAAACGCTATTTTCTCACTGAAACGTCCGATTCTCATTCACCAAAGCTTAAATCGCGAGTTTTGACGTGACGAGACGAACGAAACACAGTCCTAACATGCAGGAGCAACCGCGGGCTCAGGAATCGCAATACAATCGGAGTTTATCGCCTTACTGGGCCACAAACGCTATCGCCTCACTGAAACGTCCGATTTTCATTCACCGAAGCTCAATTCGCGTGTTTGGACGTGAAAAGACGAACGGAACACAGTCCCAACACGCAGGAGCAACCGCGGGCTCAGGAATCGCAATACAATCGGAGTTTATCGCTTTATTCGGCCACAAACGCTATCTTCTCACTGCAACATCCGATTCTCATTCACCAAAGCTTAAATCGCGTGCTTTGACGTGAAAAGACGAACGAAACACAGTCCTAACACGCAGGAGCAACCGCGGGCTCAGGAATCGCATTAGAATCGGAGTTTATCGCTTTATTGGGCCACAAACGCCATCTTCTCACTGCAACGTCCGATTCTCATTCACCAAAGCTTAAATCGCGCGGTTTGACGTGAGAAGACGAACGGAACACAGCCCTAACACGCAGGAGCAACCGCGGGCTCAGGAATCGCAATACAATCGGAGTTTATCGCCTTATTGGGCCAGAAACGCTATCTTCTCACTGCAACGTCCGATTCTCATTCACCAAAGCTTAAATCGCGCGTTTTGACGTGAAAAGACGAACGGAGCACAGTCCTAACATGCAGGAGCAACCGCGGGCTCAGGAATCGTAATACAATCGGCGTTTATCGCTTTACTGGGCCACAAACGCTATCGAATCACTGAAACGTCCGATTTTCATTCACCGAAGCTCAATTCGCGTGTTTGGACGTGAAAAGACGAACGGAACACAGTCCCAACACGCAGGAGCAACCGCGGGCTCAGGAATCGCATTAGAATCAGAGTTTATCGCTATATTGGGCTACAAACGCTATTTTCTCACTGAAACGTCCGATTCTCATTCACCAAAGCTTAAATCGCGAGTTTTGACGTGACGAGACGAACGAAACACAGTCCTAACACGCAGGAGCAACCGCGGGCTCAGGAATCGCAATACAATCGGAGTTTATCGCTTTATTCGGCCACAAACGCTATCTTCTCACTGCAACATCCGATTCTCATTCACCAAAGCTGAAATCGCGCGTTTTGACGTGAAAAGACGAACGGAACACAGCCCTAACACGCAGGAGCAACTGCGGGCTCAGGAATCGCAATAGAATCGGAGTTTATCGCTTTATTATGCCACAGACGCTATCTTCCCACTGAAACGTCCGATTCTCAATCACCAAAGCTTAAATCGCGTGCTTTGACGTAAAGAGACGAACGAAACACAGTCCTAACATGCAGGAGCAACCGCGGGCTCAGGAATCGCAATACAATCGGAGTTTATCGCCTTACTGGGCCACAAACGCTATCGCCTCACTGAAACGTCCGATTTTCATTCACCGAAGCTCAATTCGCGTGTTTGGACGTGAAAAGACGAACGGAACACAGTCCCAACACGCAGGAGCAACCGCGGGCTCAGGAATCGCAATACAATCGGAGTTTATCGCTTTATTCGGCCACAAACGCTATCTTCTCACTGCAACATCCGATTCTCATTCACCAAAGCTTAAATCGCGCGGTTTGACGTGAAAAGACGAACGAAACACAGTCCTAACACGCAGGAGCAACCGCGGGCTCAGGAATCGCATTAGAATCGGAGTTTATCGCTTTATTATGCCACAGACGCTATCTTCCCACTGAAACGTCCGATTCTCATTCACCAAAGCTTAAATCGCGCGGTTTGACGTGAAAAGACGAACGAAACACAGTCCTAACACGCAGGAGCAACCGCGGGCTCAGGAATCGCATTAGAATCGGAGTTTATCGCTTTATTGGGCCACAAACGCCATCTTCTCACTGCAACGTCCGATTCTCATTCACCAAAGCTTAAATCGCGCGGTTTGACGTGAGAAGACGAACGGAACACAGCCCTAACACGCAGGAGCAACCGCGGGCTCAGGAATCGCAATACAATCGGAGTTTATCGCCTTATTGGGCCAGAAACGCTATCTTCTCACTGCAACGTCCGATTCTCATTCACCAAAGCTTAAATCGCGCGTTTTGACGTGAAAAGACGAACGGAACACAGTCCTAACATGCAGGAGCAACCGCGGGCTCAGGAATCGTAATACAATCGGCGTTTATCGCTTTACTGGGCCACAAACGCTATCGAATCACTGAAACGTCCGATTTTCATTCACCGAAGCTCAATTCGCGTGTTTGGACGTGAAAAGACGAACGGAACACAGTCCCAACACGCAGGAGCAACCGCGGGCTCAGGAATCGCATTAGAATCGGAGTTTATCGCTTTATTGGGCCACAAACGCCATCTTCTCACTGCAACGTCCGATTCTCATTCACCAAAGCTTAAATCGCGTGTTTGGACGTGAAAAGTCGAACGGAACACAGTCCTAACACGCAGGAGCAACCGCAGGCTCAGGAATCGCAATAGAATCGGAGTTTATCGCCTTATTGGGCCACAAACGCTATCTTCTCACTGCAACGCCCGATTCTCATTCACGACCGCTCAAATCGCGTGGTTTGACGTGAAAAGACAAACGGAACAGAGTCCTAACACGCAGGAACAACCGCGGGCTCAAGAATCGCAATAGAATCGGAGTTTATCGCTTTACTGGGCCACAAACGCTATCGCCTCACTGAAACGTCCGATTTTTATTCACCGAAGCTTAATTCGCGTGTTGGACGTGAAAAGACGAACGGAACACAGTCCGAACACGCAGGAGCAACCGCGGGCTCAGGAATCGCATTAGAATCGGAGTTTATCGCTTTATTGGGCCACAAACGCCATCTTCTCACTGCAACGTCCGATTCTCATTTACCGAAGCTTAAATCGCATGTTTGGACGTGAAAAGTCGAACGGAACACAGTCCTAACACGCAGGAGCAACCGCGGGCTCAGGAATTGCAATACAATCGGAGTTTATCGCTTTATTGGGCTACAAACGCTATCTTCTCACTGAAACGTCCGAATCTCATTCACGAAAGCTTAAATCGCGTGCTTTGACGTAAAGAGACGAACGAAACACAGTCCTAACACGCAGGAGCAACCGCGGGCTCAGGAATCGCAATACAATCAGAGTTTATCGCTTTATTGGGCCACAAACGCCATCTTCTCACTGCAACGTCCGATTCTCATTCACCAAAGCTTAAATCGCGTGTTTGGACGTGAAAAGTCGAACGGAACACAGTCCTAACACGCAGGAGCAACCGCAGGCTCAGGAATCGCAATAGAATCGGAGTTTATCGCCTTATTGGGCCACAAACGCTATCTTCTCACTGCAACGCCCGATTCTCATTCACGACCGCTCAAATCGCGTGGTTTGACGTGAAAAGACGAACGGAACAGAGTCCTAACACGCAGGAACAACCGCGGGCTCAAGAATCGCAATAGAATCGGAGTTTATCGCTTTACTGGGCCACAAACGCTATCGCCTCACTGAAACGTCCGATTCTCATTCACCAAAGCTTAAATCGCGTGTTTGGACGTGAAAAGTCGAACGGAACACAGTCCTAACACGCAGGAGCAACCGCAGGCTCAGGAATCGCAATAGAATCGGAGTTTATCGCCTTATTGGGCCACAAACGCTATCTTCTCACTGCAACGCCCGATTCTCATTCACGACCGCTCAAATCGCGTGCTTTGACGTAAAGAGACGAACGAAACACAGTCCTAACACGCAGGTGCAACCGCGGGCTCAAGAATCGCAATACAATCAGAGTTTATCGCTTTATTGGGCCACAAACGCCATCTTCTCACTGAAACGTCCGATTTTCATTCACCGAAGCTCAATTCGCGTGTTTGGACGTGAAAAGACGAACGGAACACAGTCCCAACACGCAGGAGCAACCGCGGGCTCAGGAATCGCATTAGAATCGGAGTTTATCGCTTTATTGGGCCACAAACGCTATCTTCTCACTGAAACGTCCGAATCTCATTCACGAAAGCTTAAATCGCGTGCTTTGACGTAAAGAGACGAACGAAACACAGTCCTAACACGCAGGAGCAACCGCGGGCTCAGGAATCGCAATACAATCAGAGTTTATCGCTTTATTGGGCCACAAACGCCATCTTCTCACTGCAACGTCCGATTCTCATTCACCAAAGCTTAAATCGCGTGTTTGGACGTGAAAAGTCGAACGGAACACAGTCCTAACACGCAGGAGCAACCGCAGGCTCAGGAATCGCAATAGAATCGGAGTTTATCGCCTTATTGGGCCACAAACGCTATCTTCTCACTGCAACGCCCGATTCTCATTCACGACCGCTCAAATCGCGTGGTTTGACGTGAAAAGACGAACGGAACAGAGTCCTAACACGCAGGAACAACCGCGGGCTCAAGAATCGCAATAGAATCGGAGTTTATCGCTTTACTGGGCCACAAACGCTATCGCCTCACTGAAACGTCCGATTCTCATTCACCAAAGCTTAAATCGCGTGTTTGGACGTGAAAAGTCGAACGGAACACAGTCCTAACACGCAGGAGCAACCGCAGGCTCAGGAATCGCAATAGAATCGGAGTTTATCGCCTTATTGGGCCACAAACGCTATCTTCTCACTGCAACGCCCGATTCTCATTCACGACCGCTCAAATCGCGTGGTTTGACGTGAAAAGACGAACGGAACAGAGTCCTAACACGCAGGAACAACCGCGGGCTCAAGAATCGCAATAGAATCGGAGTTTATCGCTTTACTGGGCCACAAACGCTATCGCCTCACTGAAACGTCCGATTCTCATTCACCAAAGCTTAAATCGCGTGTTTGGACGTGAAAAGTCGAACGGAACACAGTCCTAACACGCAGGAGCAACCGCAGGCTCAGGAATCGCAATAGAATCGGAGTTTATCGCCTTATTGGGCCACAAACGCTATCTTCTCACTGCAACGCCCGATTCTCATTCACGACCGCTCAAATCGCGTGCTTTGACGTAAAGAGACGAACGAAACACAGTCCTAACACGCAGGAGCAACCGCGGGCTCAAGAATCGCAATACAATCAGAGTTTATCGCTTTATTGGGCCACAAACGCCATCTTCTCACTGCAACGTCCGATTCTCATTCACCAAAGCTTAAATCGGGTGTTTGGACGTGAAAAGTCGAGCGGAACACAGTCCTAACACGCAGGAGCAACCGCAGGCTCAGGAATCGCAATAGAATCGGAGTTTATCGCCTTATTGGGCCACAAACGCTATCTTCTCACTGCAACGTCCGATTCTCATTCACGACCGCTCAAATCGCGTGGTTTGACATGAAAAGACGAACGGAACAGAGTCCTAACACGCAGGAACAACCGCGGGCTCAAGAATCGCAATAGAATCGGAGTTTATCGCTTTACTGGGCCACAAACGCTATCGCCTCACTGAAACGTCCGATTTTTATTCACCGAAGCTTAATTCGCGTGTTGGACGTGGAAAGACGAACGGAACACAGTCCCAACACGCAGGAGCAACCGCGGGCTCAGGAATCGCATTAGAATCGGAGTTTATCGCTTTATTGGGCCACAAACGCTATCTTCTCACTGCAACGTCCGATTTTCATTCACCAAAGCTTAAATCGAGTGATTTGACGTGAGAAGACGAACGGAACACAGCCCTAACACGCAGGAGCAACCGCGGGCTCAGGAATCGCAATACAATCGGAGTTTATCGCCTTATTGGGCTGCAAACGCTATCTTCTCACTGCAACGTCCGATTCTCATTCACCAAAGCTTAAATCGCGCGTTTTGACGTGAAAAGACGAACGGAACACAGTCCTAACATGCAGGAGCAACCGCGGGCTCAGGAATCGCAATACAATCGGAGTTTATCGCTGTATTGGGCCACAAACGCCATCTTCTCACTGAAACGTCCGATTCTCATTCACCAAAGCTTAAATCGCGTGTTTGGACGTGAAAAGACGAACGGAACACAGTCCCAACACGCAGGAGCAACCGCGGGCTCAGGAATCGCATTAGAATCGGAGTTTATCGCTTTATTGGGCCACAAACGCCATCTTCTCACTGCAACGTCCGATTCTCATTTACCGAAGCTTAAATCGCGTGGTTGGACGTGAAAAGTCGAACGGAACACAGTCCTAACACGCATGAGCAACCGCGGGCTCAGGAATTGCAATACAATCGGAGTTTATCGCTTTATTGGGCTACAAACGCCATCTTCTCACTGCAACGTCCGATTCTCATTTACCGAAGCTTAAATCGCATGTTTGGACGTGAAAAGTCGAACGGAACACAGTCCTAACACGCAGGAGCAACCGCGGGCTCAGGAATCGCAATACAATCGGAGTTTATCGCTTTATTCGGCCACAAACGCTATCTTCTCACTGCAACATCCGATTCTCATTCACCAAAGCTTAAATCGCGCGTTTTGACGTGAAAAGACGAACGGAACACCGTCCTAACACGCAGGAGCAACCGCGGGCTCAGGAATCGCATTAGAATCGGAGTTTATCGCTTTATTGGGCCACAAACGCTATCTTCTCACTGCAACGTCCGATTTTCATTCACCAAAGCTTAAATCGAGCGGTTTGACGTGAGACGACGAACGGAACACAGCCCTAACACGCAGGAGCAACCGCGGGCTCAGAAATCGCAATACAATCGGAGTTTATCGCTGTATTGGGCCACAAACGCTATCTTCTCACTGCAACGTCCGATTTTCATTCACCAAAGCTTAAATCGCGCGGTTTGACGTGAGAAGACGAACGGAACACAGCCCTAACACGCAGGAGCAACCGCGGGTTCAGGAATCGCAATACAATCGGAGTGTATCGCCTTATTGGGCCACAAACGTTATCTTCTCACTGCAACGTCCGATTCTCATTCACCAAAGCTTAAATCGCGCGTTTTGACGTGAAAAGACGAACGGAACACAGTCCTAACATGCAGGAGCAACCGCGGGCTCAGGAATCGCAATACAATCGGAGTTTATCGCTTTACTGGGCCACAAACGCTATCGCCTCACTGAAACGTCCGATTTTCATTCACCGAAGCTCAATTCGCGTGTTTGGACGTGAAAAGACGAACGGAACACAGTCCCAACACGCAGGAGCAACCGCGGGCTCAGGAATTGCAATACAATCGGAGTTTATCGCTGTATTGGGCCACAAACGCCATCTTCTCACTGAAACGTCCGATTCTCATTCACCAAAGCTTAAATCGCGTGTTTGGACGTGAAAAGACGAACGGAACACAGTCCCAACACGCAGGAGCAACCGCGGGCTCAGGAATCGCATTAGAATCGGAGTTTATCGCTTTATTGGGCCACAAACGCCATCTTCTCACTGCAACGTCCGATTCTCATTCACCAAAGCTTAAATCGCGTGTTTGGACGTGAAAAGACGAACGGAACACAGTCCTAACACGCAGGAGCAACCGGGGGCTCAGGAATTGCAATACAATCGGAGTTTATCGCTTTATTGGGCTACAAACGCCATCTTCTCACTGCAACGTCCGATTCTCATTTACCGAAGCTTAAATCGCATGTTTGGACGTGAAAAGTCGAACGGAACACAGTCCTAACACGCAGGAGCAACCGCGGGCTCAGGAATCGCAATACAATCGGAGTTTATCGCTTTATTCGGCCACAAACGCTATCTTCTCACTGCAACATCCGATTCTCATTCACCAAAGCTTAAATCGCGCGTTTTGACGTGAAAGGACGAACGGAACACAGCCCTAACACGCAGGAGCAACTGCGGGCTCAGGAATCGCAATAGAATCGGAGTTTATCGCCTTATTGGGCCACAAACGCTATCTTCTCACTGCAACGCCCGATTCTCATTCACGACCGCTCAAATCGCGTGCTTTGACGTAAAGAGACGAACGAAACACAGTCCTAACACGCAGGAGCAACCGCGGGCTCAAGAATCGCAATACAATCAGAGTTTATCGCTTTATTGGGCCACAAACGCCATCATCTCACTGAAACGTCCGATTTTCATTCACCGAAGCTCAATTCGCGTGTTTGGACGTGAAAAGACGAACGGAACACATTCCCAACACGCAGCAGCAACCGCGGGCTCAGGAATCGCATTAGAATCGGAGTTTATCGCTTTATTGGGCCACAAACGCTATCTTCTCACTGAAACGTCCGAATCTCATTCACGAAAGCTTAAATCGCGTGCTTTGACGTAAAGAGACGAACGAAACACAGTCCTAACACGCAGGAGCAACCGCGGGCTCAGGAATCGCAATACAATCAGAGTTTATCGCTTTATTGGGCCACAAACGCCATCTTCTCACTGCAACGTCCGATTCTCATTCACTAAAGCTTAAATCGCGTGTTTGGACGTGAAAAGTCGAACGGAACACAGTCCTAACACGCAGGAGCAACCGCAGGCTCAGGAATCGCAATAGAATCGGAGTTTATCCCCTTATTGGGCCACAAACGCTATCTTCTCACTGCAACGCCCGATTCTCATTCACGACCGCTCAAATCGCGTGGTTTGACGTGAAAAGACGAACGGAACAGAGTCCTAACACGCAGGAACAACCGCGGGCTCAAGAATCGCAATAGAATCGGAGTTTATCGCTTTACTGGGCCACAAACGCTATCGCCTCACTGAAACGTCCGATTCTCATTCACCAGAGCTTAAATCGCGTGTTTGGACGTGAAAAGTCGAACGGAACACAGTCCTAACACGCAGGAGCAACCGCAGGCTCAGGAATCGCAATAGAATCGGAGTTTATCGCCTTATTGGGCCACAAACGCTATCTTCTCACTGCAACGCCCGATTCTCATTCACGACCGCTCAAATCGCGTGCTTTGACGTAAAGAGACGAACGAAACACAGTCCTAACACGCAGGAGCAACCGCGGGCTCAAGAATCGCAATACAATCAGAGTTTATCGCTTTATTGGGCCACAAACGCCATCTTCTCACTGCAACGTCCGATTCTCATTCACCAAAGCTTAAATCGGGTGTTTGGACGTGAAAAGTCGAGCGGAACACAGTCCTAACACGCAGGAGCAACCGCAGGCTCAGGAATCGCAATAGAATCGGAGTTTATCGCCTTATTGGGCCACAAACGCTATCTTCTCACTGCAACGTCCGATTCTCATTCACGACTGCTCAAATCGCGTGGTTTGACGTGAAAAGACGAACGGAACAGAGTCCTAACACGCAGGAACAACCGCGGGCTCAAGAATCGCAATAGAATCGGAGTTTATCGCTTTACTGGGCCACAAACGCTATCGCCTCACTGAAACGTCCGATTTTTATTCACCGAAGCTTAATTCGCGTGTTGGACGTGGAAAGACGAACGGAACACAGTCCCAACACGCAGGAGCAACCGCGGGCTCAGGAATCGCATTAGAATCGGAGTTTATCGCTTTATTGGGCCACAAACGCTATCTTCACACTGCAACGTCCGATTTTCATTCACCAAAGC
Organism: Trypoxylon attenuatum; assembly: GCA_963989405.1. Lineage (NCBI taxonomy): Eukaryota > Metazoa > Arthropoda > Insecta > Hymenoptera > Crabronidae > Trypoxylon > Trypoxylon attenuatum. The sequence continues at coordinate 2,389 of CAXDIT010000055.1, read as the reverse complement.
TTAAATCGAGCGGTTTGACGTGAGAAGACGAACGGAACACAGCCCTAACACGCAGGAGCAACCGCGGGCTCAGGAATCGCAATACAATCGGAGTTTATCGCCTTATTGGGCTGCAAACGCTATCTTCTCACTGCAACGTCCGATTCTCATTCACCAAAGCTTAAATCGCGCGTTTTGACGTGAAAAGACGAACGGAACACAGTCCTAACATGCAGGAGCAACCGCGGGCTCAGGAATCGTAATACAATCGGCGTTTATCGCTTTACTGGGCCACAAACGCTATCGAATCACTGAAACGTCCGATTTTCATTCACCGAAGCTCAATTCGCGTGTTTGGACGTGAAAAGACGAACGGAACACAGTCCCAACACGCAGGAGCAACCGCGGGCTCAGGAATCGCATTAGAATCGGAGTTTATCGCTTTATTGGGCCACAAACGCTATCTTCTCACTGAAACGTCCGAATCTCATTCACGAAAGCTTAAATCGCGTGCTTTGACGTAAAGAGACGAACGAAACACAGTCCTAACACGCAGGAGCAACCGCGGGCTCAGGAATCGCAATAAAATCAGAGTTTATCGCTTTATTGGGCCACAAACGCCATCTTCTCACTGCAACGTCCGATTCTCATTCACCAAAGCTTAAATCGCGTGTTTGGACGTGAAAAGTCGAACGGAACACAGTCCTAACACGCAGGAGCAACCGCAGGCTCAGGAATCGCAATAGAATCGGAGTTTATCGCCTTATTGGGCCACAAACGCTATCTTCTCACTGCAACGCCCGATTCTCATTCACGACCGCTCAAATCGCGTGGTTTGACGTGAAAAGACGAACGGAACAGAGTCCTAACACGCAGGAACAACCGCGGGCTCAAGAATCGCAATAGAATCGGAGTTTATCGCTTTACTGGGCCACAAACGCTATCGCCTCACTGAAACGTCCGATTTTTATTCACCGAAGCTTAATTCGCGTGTTGGACGTGAAAAGACGAACGGAACACAGTCCCAACACGCAGGAGCAACCGCGGCCTCAGGAATCGCTTTAGAATCGGAGTTTATCGCTTTATTGGGCCACAAACGCTATCTTCTCACTGCAACGTCCGATTTTCATTCACCAAAGCTTAAATCGCGCGGTTTGACGTGAGAAGACGAACGGAACACAGCCCTAACACGCAGGAGCAACCGCGGGCTCAGGAATCGCAATACAATCGGAGTTTATCGCCCTATTGGGCCACAAACGCTATCTTCTCACTGCAACGTCCGATTCTCATTCACCAAAGCTTAAATCGCGCGGTTTGACGTGAAAAGACGAACGGAACGCAGTCCTAACATGCAGGAGCAACCGCGGGCTCAGGAATCGCAATACAATCGGAGTTTATCGCTTTATTCGGCCACAAACGCTATCTTCTCACTGCAACGTCCGATTCTCATTTACCGAAGCTTAAATCGCATGTTTGGACGTGAAAAGTCGAACGGAACACAGTCCTAACACGCAGGAGCAACCGTGGGCTCAGGAATCGCGATACAATCGGAGTTTATCGCTATATTGGGCTACAAACGCTATTTTCTCACTGAAACGTCCGATTCTCATTCACCAAAGCTTAAATCGCGAGTTTTGACGTGACGAGACGAACGAAACACAGTCCTAACACGCAGGAGCAACCGCGGGCTCAGGAATCGCAATACAATCGGAGTTTATCGCTTTATTCGGCCACAAACGCTATCTTCTCACTGCAACATCCGATTCTCATTCACCAAAGCTGAAATCGCGCGTTTTGACGTGAAAAGACGAACGGAACACAGCCCTAACACGCAGGAGCAACTGCGGGTTCAGGAATCGCAATAGAATCGGAGTTTATCGCTTTATTATGCCACAGACGCTATCTTCCCACTGAAACGTCCGATTCTCAATCACCAAAGCTTAAATCGCGTGCTTTGACGTAAAGAGACGAACGAAACACAGTCCTAACATGCAGGAGCAACCGCGGGCTCAGGAATCGCAATACAATCGGAGTTTATCGCCTTACTGGGCCACAAACGCTATCTTCTCACTGCAACGTCCGATTCTCATTCACCAAAGCTTAAATCGCGCGTTTTGACGTGAAAAGACGAACGGAACACAGTCCTAACATGCAGGAGCAACCGCGGGCTCAGGAATCGCAATACAATCGGAGTTTATCGCTTTACTGGGCCACAAACGCTATCGCCTCACTGAAACGTCCGATTTTCATTCACCGAAGCTCAATTCGCGTGTTTGGACGTGAAAAGACGAACGGAACACAGTCCCAACACGCAGGAGCAACCGCGGGCTCAGGAATTGCAATACAATCGGAGTTTATCGCTGTATTGGGCCACAAACGCCATCTTCTCACTGAAACGTCCGATTCTCAT